>PNEQ01126166.1:0-78182 GCA_003012365.1 Medauroidea extradentata
AATCGAAGTCCTGTTCCATGATGCGGTTTATTATGACCCATCAAAAGGACGGCCATTCTGAACCAGTCGAAGAGAAGAAGTGAGGCTTCAGGTTAAAAGGACAATACCTATTCAGCTCAGCTTATTACGCATGCGCAAAATCCAAAAGAGGGGAAAAGGCAAACAGGTAGGGGTCAGAAGGGAGGGTTGCTAAGGAGGGTAAAGGGGGGAAAGGCACATCACCCTGAATTAGCGTTCATGACTACCCGAGTAGACGGCGCGAAATTCAAGCAGACCGGAGACACAGACGAAACTAAATTTTAAGTTCATATCAAAAGTACAAGTTAAGGAGGACGAGCTGAGAGTCAGCTCAACCTTTACATATCCTTATATATATATATATATATATATATATATATATATATATATGTGTGTGTGTGTGTATATATATATATATATATATATATATATATATATTAAACTGTTTACTATGACACATGAAAATAATAATTACAATATTAAGACTCTGAATTATCGACTTAAATTAATTTTTTAAATGTAAAAATTTAGGATTAAAGCAAAACGGTTTCTCAAGGTAATTTATGTTTGGTGATTTATTATGTTAAGAAGCATGTTTCTGTAAGGAGTTATATAGATACTTAACTCCTAAACACAACGTTATTTTACCACGCTAAACTCGACCAAAACAATTTAGCTAACTAATGATGAAAGTTTAGTAACAATCTCTTTCCCGGCTTTTTAACATTAGGTCCTATCACTTTTTGGTTGCACTAATAGTTCTTTGCAACGTAAAAATTTTGAATTGAGTGAGAGGATAAACAGACGTAAGAAAAGAAAAAAGTAGAAGAGGTTATCGGAAGAACTTAACTAACCGTGAACAAGTTACAAGAGCCGTAACGATTTGGAACATTTCTCACTAGTTGCAGCACCAGCCCTTCTCTGCACCCGCACGATACCCTTCTTACTTCGGCATTTTCCGTAGAAAAGTGGACTATGTGGAGGCCGTGACTGAGCATCTACAAGCTGCCTGTGAAATTAAATTGCTACATGGACTTATATTTTGAATCCGGCGCGGTTAATTTGATTTACTGCGGTACGTGAGAGAATTCCCAGCCTGACGCGTGAATGGTGGGGTAGGATGTCACTTGAGTCCTGTTTTACCTTAAATTAATAGAAATGACTAGTTACAAAAATGACAGAAAATTGGCTATCGCACTTCTATCACCTTGAGCTAAAAACCAAAATGTAAAATAATTGTTCTACCTTGTAGGCAATAAAAAATTCTTTAATATCATTTCTCCTTCAGCGCGAACACTTTTAATAAGAATGATTTATAGAAAACACTTTTACCATGTATTAGGATAAACATTTAAACAATTTCAGCTGAATTTACGTATTTTTTTAAAATAAAATTCTTTGAAATGTTCGTCGTTGCACATTAAAAACACTTTCTTTACCACAACAATATTTTGTTTAAATATGAAACATTGCAAAGTAACTCTGACGCAAAGTATTTACCTTACGGTAAAGAAATTTTTCCTCGCAGCAAAGTAAATGTGGAAAACTTATGTTCTGTGTCACACTTATCTAAAAAAGGTTTCTTTGAAAATAATTTATTTTTCATTGTAGCAAAGACAAATATTTTTTCAACAAAAAGTTTGTGTTAAAATACCACAGCTATCTTTACAACAAAGATTTTAATTGTATTACCAACAACAAAATATTTGTTAACTTTGCGTGTAACTTATGAAAAAAACAATTTCTTTGTTTATTTGAGGCAAATTAACTTTATGGTGGCTCATATTCAAACAAACATTTAGTTTTAACAACGAAAGTGATTTTTACTGTTTAACTTAACACCAACGTACGCTATCTCTGTTAGCTGACACTCACACAATTTAACAATCATTCCACGGACGTCTAACCGAAACTGTGAAGTCGTTTACTAAGCGTCGCGTTCATAATCCTACCCTAAGCAACATTTATTCTCAATCGGTGAAGTATTGAATCGCTGACAAGCATTTAGACATAGAAGAGTTTGCGTCTCGCAAACGCAGTAAATCGCCGTCAGATATTTAAATTCCGAACATTTCAAGGGACTTTCTACAAGGCCAGATTTTGGCACTTGCCTCAGATAATTAGTATTTTAGTTTTTTATAAGTTTGAGGCTAATCGGCGTCAATTATATTTACTATGTTTATTTGCTTTTTACTTAATAATTTTACTAGTGGCGTCTCATATTTGTTATTCAAGGGTATTTTTGTTTTCCTTATTTCTGATGTACAGGGCCAGTATTTTTTGATGAAAAGAATTTTGCAACAATTTGTTTCAATGCCTTATGTGCACATCTGCAGCTCTGCTCTGGGGGTTCTATACGTAAACCACAGATGTGAGGTTTCGCCGTATTCTTGATATGAACGGCACAGAAAACCTGTGCACTAATACATTCCACCAAAAAACATGAATCAAAGCTGCAGATGTGCACGTAAGACATTGAAACAAGTTGTTGCATAGTTCTTTTCACCAAAAGTCACTGGCTCGTATGAAGTAGTGTCTATTTAATTACTTGAGCTGTGGCAATGCTTGTTACTGTCATGTTTATTTCATGACTTTGTTTAAATTGGAAGGGTCTGATTTGTATTGGGCAGTTTACTGCCGATTAGTCCAAGGGTTGTTTTGCTGCCGTGATGTCGGAGAGTGACGAGCCCGACAGAAGAAAACACGCTGAGAGTGTTTAGGGTTGAGTAACTGTGTTGTGTTGCGAATTGTTATTTTTCAAGGGTAGTAACACTGGTAAGGTACGCCTGGGACCAGGTTGCCACACGGCAAGGATGTTCCACAACCCTCAATGTGAACTGTTACTACACGACTGAGCTGGCACCAACCGAACATTAAAGCTGTTTTAGTCGCCATGTTAAATTATTTCATTTTCAAATTTCATGAAATTCTGAGAAGAAAGATGTGAAATTTGCTATTATAACGCATATTCAAACACCTAGCGCTATAATACTGTACACTGAACTGAAGATAACGTATAGAATATCCCAGGGAAACTACGGATAAATTATTTTTCCACTTGATCCTTGTCCGATTCCTAAATTATTGTTTTTGCAGAGAAGAAAATAAATTAATAATACATGTGAACTGCCAGAACTTCATTTGCTGTTTAGAGATAAATTCATTACCTGATTTACTCTGATGTTCTGCCGAATTGTTTTAAATTTACCTTTATTCAGGCACATAAGAAATTCTACATATCTTTGTCTATGAACAGATAATTATAATCAAGGAAAACAAAATAAACTAAATGTTAGTTTACGCATATTGTTAATTCCAATGTTCGCGCATTTACGAACGTATATATCTAAAATTGCAGTGCTTTAGAAAAGTAGTGCAGTTGACATAAATTGCAATGTTAAGTTTATCTACATAACCTAATAAAACTTTCTAGGGCGCTTATTCTGTAAAGGCCCGTTCACAATCGACATGGCGCAAGTAAAAAAAACATAGCATAAGAAAGTGAATATCTGTGATACGAATGGTAGCGTTCACAATAAATACTTGACATGACTTGCTTGGCATGGCGTTAAAGGTGGTCATCTCTGAGTTTCCTACGCCAAGTGTTTCATGCCGGCCAATAAGATTGTCAAACGTCATAAGTGCCATTGGCGCGAAAATTTTCGTCCACTATCAAATTATTTCTTTTCTTGTTGATTATTTTCTGATTGGTCAATTTCGTGGTGATTGTGTACGGACAGTTTCGCATGTTATGCTGTGTAAGTTATGTTATTTTTTTCATGCCGATTGTGAACGGGCCTTAACTGGTTTGTGTTCACATACGTTCCTTACATAGAGACAGTCACCACGTGACTATCGTTACGAGACTAATTCGTATACTGTAACTCTTCATGGCGCCGTGGCTGACGTTCAAACGATTAGTGAGCGACTTAATGTAACAGAAACTAGGGAGGTGGTGTTAGAGGGATTGTGTGCGTGAAATTGTAAATATGGCGGCGGCATTGCGAAGGTTAGATTTCTTAGGTGAGCTCGAAAACAAGGAAAAGCGTCGTCAAATGCGATTGGTAAGGAGGCAAATACGTGATACCCTAAATCCGTTCACAGATATGGACGAAGATCAATTTAGGCGATTGTTCATACACGAAAAATAAAAACATTTCGGTATAAAAATTTACCTCTGAAAAATTCCTTATTTTCCCTCACGCAATTCAACTTTATTTCGTACTCCGAACAGTCGTTCTCTTAGAACTAAACTTCGTATCTTCTGCCTCCATTTCACAAAATTGATCCATTACACAGTCTTTAACCTAAAAACACTTTCACGTTGCCGCACTGCAAGATGTTACTCGCGTGGCCGCGTGTTACTACTAATGGCCAGAAATATTACATTTACGGTGTGTTTTTAATTGTTTTGGAAAGGTACCTACAATGTCGCCAAACCTATATCAAAGCTGTTAAAGAACGTTACAAAAATGGTTAACAGAATACCATTGGAAGACTGTCACGCGTGAATATCTGTATAGCTGACGCTATCAAAAGTCAGTAACGAATGACTGACGTTACCGAGGAGAAGTTACAGAGAAAGGTGTAAAATAAAAGTTTCTCGTTGTATGTAGTGTTTTTATTTGTAATAATTTAGTGACTGTCGTACGTATTAAAATCACTCTGGGAAAATATAAGCAAAACATATAATTTTGTAAGGAAATTCAATTTACCAGCTAACCTCATTTACACTACTAAGTTTTAAATATCCACTCTGCAAGCAAAATATGTTGCGCTTTGCAGTTACAGAGGAACAACGTCATTTAGCGGCAGGAAATTAACCCTAAAAACCGAGTTTGCTGTTTCCAGCTGCTAAGATAAGCCTTATCAGATGCACTGCTGTGTTGAGCCTTAATTACCGCTGTGCGGAATGTTTGAGGAGTTATGCGCATGGTTGTAGATTTCAGGAGAGATTTAATTACGTACTTATAAAGTGGTAATTAGCGGCATCTTGTGGGAACCCTCACGCCGACACAGATATACTGAGATATGGTTTCCTTCGTCGGACGAGTTTGTTGCGTGATGTGTTGAGGGGAAGGAAAAAACAGGGCTGTGAAGTTTTGCTTAGCTGAGAGAAAAATAAAACTTTAAAGTTATACCCATCAAAGAAGAGAAAACACACTGTGATCACCACACAGGAGTCCTAAATAATGTAAATAGAAAACAAATTTTCGTTTCTTCAAGGTATAGAATCACATTTAAAATAAATCTTCGCCTTCTTAAATAAATCTCCTTAATTTATTTCATAGTTTAATGAAAAAATATTCAAACACAGACGTAACTTGAAGTAAATAACCATCTACAAAATTTTTTATCGACACAATTAAAATACAGATAACTACAAACAAGGCTTACAGTGTTTCAGTTAGGACATCATCAGTTGCTATTTATGTAGGAACAGGCTAAAAAAATCTCTGTTTATCTCGCTGTTCCTCGTAGATTTCAAGTATCCTGTATGGAGTTTCAACTTAGTCCTCCAACTTCGACAGAAATAATCAATCCGCTTGCACGTATTTAATTCAGCTACGGTGCAACCATGTGGAACGCAGATGCGAATGTTCCACTGCACATATAAGGTAGCGATATTTATTCAGCTCCCTCGACCAAAGTATGCATAGCGTTCACAGCTCATTAATTACACTTTCACTGTACATGGCAGATCGAATACCTTACACGTCACTTTCCTAGTTTAGGAATCGACATTTCAGTGCTTACAATACTACACGTCTCTTGCATTTTAAACTTAAAAAGATTACTTTACAGTTTTATAATCATGAAAATGAAACTTATCAATGCAAAAATGTAAAAGATACTACAGTGTCCACTGCAACGCACAAGTCAAAGTTTGGCGTCCAGCCTTGTGTTTGGCTTATATATATATATATATATATATATATATATATATATATATATATATATATAATATATATACACACACACACTTAAAATTGCATTTCTGGGATTGTTTCCAAGTTTATTATAATACAGAGTAAGAGAGCGAAAAAGTACCACGATTGATTTGTAAACGTAAAGACTCGGGTTCGAATCCCAGTTTCGGTCACTTTGATTTCGGTTTTCCATGGTTTTCACGATACCGCTCCAGGTTAATGCTGGGATGGGCCTTTAACAAAGACCATGGTCGATTCCTCTCATAGTTAATGTCGTGTCAAGTTGTGTATCACTGTCTCTAATGACCTCGATGTCGACGAGACGTAAAGCTCACTTAATCTTACTAAGCTTATTGCAAAGCCACAATACCTCAACTGATGTAAATATGTATGTTTGTTACAGCGCAATTATATTTTGTGTTAATCTAAGCTGTTTTAATGCCTGTAATACATATTTGTGCAGTATTTCTCTGGCACTAACAATCTGTACACGGCCCATTTAATAGTCTTCTGGAAAATATTTGAAAGTTGACGGCTTTTTTTTAACCTCTTAGACTGCAATATATTGTGAGAAACTTGTGGATATTTTAATAAACATTTTTAAAAAACTGTGCACAATAAGCGTAAATTTGGCTGACAAACTTGGACAGGTTGTAACATAAAATTACAGCAAATTATATAAATCCCTCTGCTTCTTAAAATTAGCACTAGGAGATGTACGGCCGGCCAAAGAACTAATATTAACTTACATAGAAAGGCATTTAGTAAAATGAAATAAAAAATTATTTATACTTAAGAATAGAATCAAAAACTAGTGTTTCCTGTGACAGAAACCTTTACAACTATAAAAATTGTTGTAACGTAGTCACCACTAATTAAGAAAATTAAGGTTGCTCCCGTTGTATTTTAATTAAAACTAATAACACAACGTGTGATTTCTTATAAAGCAGCGTGTCTTGATAGACAAACAAAACGTTTTGTTACAATATTATCCGGCAAACCGTTTCCAAGAAATCCTTGCGTGACTTTAATAAAAGCGACTTGCCTAATAGGTAGACAATAAGTTTTAATAATTAATTTTTTAAATGTTCTTGCCACATAATGGTTCGCTTAAAGTGTTGCTTACATTTAATGCTGAATAGCCTGAGGAGTTTGCTGGCCGAATTCTCACTTACTCTGAATATGTATTACAAGTCTGTATACATGCATGTATTTTTTATGCATATACGCTTACATACAGCACCATACTTGCAGATTAGTCGTATGCAATAACAAATTAAATGTATTTACAGCATTGAAATAGGCCAAGAAAGAGCTCTTCTCTTGAGACAAAAGATGGGACACGGGTGCTGGAACTATGCGACAATATATAACGTGCACTAAATGTCAGCGGTTGTAAAGCGTAAGAGTGTGAAGCGCGGTAAAACGAGTTTATAGCAGTGTGACACATCCTGTCCAGTGACACCGAGGTATGAATAATTCATGCAGAGTTGCACACGTAACACACCCGCCAAGGAAAAAATAACGTTATATATCGCTCTTAATGTTCCTAGAATTTCCTGGTTCACATTTTCAGCTGTAATTTGTTTTTTGTTCTTGCTTCGTATAAGCACAAATAACGAGCAGCACGGTTTTAGCAGATACAGATAAAGCAGTTAATATTTATGATCCTTAATTATTATTATTAAAGACAGTAGCAAACTGGGCTTAACGTTTTACCACAGCAAGGTCATTAGAGGCAAACCA
Organism: Medauroidea extradentata; assembly: GCA_003012365.1. Taxonomy (NCBI): domain Eukaryota; kingdom Metazoa; phylum Arthropoda; class Insecta; order Phasmatodea; family Phasmatidae; genus Medauroidea; species Medauroidea extradentata. Next base: position 7,695 of record PNEQ01126166.1, read on the forward strand.
GCGAATTAAATTAAGAAATAATAGAGAAATGGTCATGACCCGCTTTAAAGAAGAAATACAAAATTATCTTGTCTTTTGCAAACATCATGGAATAGCAAAATGTGGATGCCCCAAAGTGACTCCGGTGTTATGTTATTATGTGATCTCTCTCTAAATATTATAACTAAAACTAACATATGTAATAAGAATGTATGGTGTCATCAGAAGTTATAAAATTATTACTCAATATTGTAGCATCAGTACACTTACATTAATATGGCACATACAGCAACGTATTACCAAACATTTGAGCCTAGAAACCATTGCGTAGAATACTTCCTTTCTAATTGGAGGTATCAAGAAGGCCAGTAAGAGTATTGTAGCCTGACCTACACATTTAGCCAATTTAAACATGAATTAAATGACGATTATTCGAATAGACTCAACTAAATGTTCGCTGTAAATCGTATTGATTCTAGTTATTCCAAAAAAAAATTCTTTCTTAGCTTTAAGTCACGTTGGATTAGCAGTTAAAAGACAGACTTATAAAGATTAAATAAAATTTGCTCACTCCCTAGCAGCAGATAAAATATAAAAAGCTTCTTAAGAAGAACATCAAACTTGCAAAATACCCTAATTTTTATTCTTACCACTTTGTCAGCGTCTTGCATTTATAATATGGAAAGAAAGATGCAAATCCATTTCAGGTATGACAAATATTGATTTACATTACGAAATAATTATTTACCTACTTTGCACACATTAATTCTGTCAAAATAAGAGTGAAGATAATTTTCTGAATTTAAAAGTTACCGTATCTTTCGATACGCAATATAATCGGGGTTTATCTACTTCGATGCCGATAGCACTTCAGTTACGCAGAATGATACAAGGACAGCAAAGTGTGCTGATATTGAAAATGATGTACAGTTAAAAATAAATAACTTGTTTGCATAAATTAAAAACACACCAACTACTCGGATACGTCAACAATAAAATATACTATAATACAACAAACACAGTACAGTACATTACAAAACGCAAGAAGAGAAATTAATGTTTAAAATTTGTAAGTTTTTACGATACAGTCTCTCGTGTACTGCTACACGTACACTTTTGTCTATTTTACAACAATTATTTACTCTCTAACATTTGAGATGGATGTTTTACACTAAAACAACCAAATTTCGAGTAAGAGGGTTTCTGATTTAAAACGGTCGAATAAACATGTGACGTTGATTCAAAAATAAATGTCCTCATTCGTGAAATTGCTGTTCTTTATACAGGATAGGCTCGCAGGATTTAAAAATGACTGAAGTACCAAGTGAAAAGTTTTTTTCTGGTCAGTTTTGAGCGCACTATGGTGAGGGCCAATTATTTTTCTACCACGAACACGGAATACATGGAAACCTCGAACAGAAATGTCGTTGGAAAGCTGTATCGGATATTATGTAAAATTATAATTGGACATGGTAAATAAAACTTTCGCTCCGCAACTTTTTTTTTTTTTTACCTTTCTGAACAATTTCTTGTTTCACTTCATTCGGCCTGAACAAAATCCTCTCTCTCTCTCACACACACTCTTTCTCTCCCCGTTCCATTTTGAAAAAAAAAAAAAAGTATTATGGATGCGCACTGACATGAGTGTTATTTTATTAGTTTTAGATAGAGTGCATAAATCATCCATCGGAGAAAAAGAATACAGGTTCTTTAGTTATCACCGAAAGTTTTATGTTTGTCTTGTTCAGTACACAAACAAAACACATGTATATTTCTTGCTTCCGCTGTTTCTGCTGTTCGGTATTCTTGAAGAATACACAGCATATACCAAGACACATTTTGTATCAGAACTTTCATAGCTCTTAGACTGCTTCACATATTCCCTGCGGTCAGGACCTAGATGATGAGAAATGGCAACTCGAACAGTTGACATTAAAATTAATAAAAATAACTATTGCGGTTAGGTCCAGAGGACCGCACGCTGCTACAAGGTTTTTCCTTGCATCATTTCAACCAGATTATAATTACTGTACGGCATGTGCGCCAACACGGAGGGCCAGAGGTGAACTAGGAGTGACATGAAATGAGACCCAACAGATACAGCAGCGCCGGAATGCAAGAGCAGGGGTAAACGGGAGTATCCCGACGAAATATCCGCTACGTTTCCCATATGCGAAAAATTCGTAATCACCCCCGCTGAGGACCAAACACGGCTTGCCTGGGTGGGATGCGAGTAGTCTGGCCTATCGGCCGCTGCGGCAGCACATATATTACATTACAAGAAGTATTTAGGCACCAACCAACAGTCCAAATTGATAAATAATACGACAAGCTCACATTTATTTAGAACTCTAGTTGCCGATATAATTATAATATTATGAGTACTCTTATAACTACTAAAAATTAATTCAAAGATGAAAACATACAAGTAGCCTAGTATAGCCAAGTACTTAAATTCGACCAACAAACTTCAACAGCATATCCTCACGAACGAAGAAAGTGTAAATCACATACACACACACACACACACACACACACATATATATATATATATATATATATATATATATGTGTGTGTGTGTGTGTGTACGCAAGTGACCTACGCTCTAAAATGAATCGTAAGACAGAAGCAGAGTGACTATCTATGGAGCAGTGCACCTGAATGTACAATGTGCGGAGTCGTTAAAAACTGTCACAGAAACTATTTTTAAAAAATTGTCAAAATAGGCACGTTTTAAATTGTGTATATATATATATATATGCGTGTATATATATATACAAAAATATATACACATATACACCCTCACATAGGAATTTATATAATATATTACAATACAATATTCACAACATTAAAATTTCAATATGTTGAAAAAACAATTTAGTACTCGTTTTCGGATTTGGGTAAACTGAATAGCGCATTTCCGTTATAAACGGTAAAGGAACAACGCTTTGTGAGAAATACATATTATCACAATAACTTCTATGCTTGTATGTAAGTAAATGTTACTAATTTCGTATAAAAAATTTACAACTCTTTACGTAAACATCCGTTTTAATAAAAACATTCATAGTGGTAACATATACATGTGTATATATATATATATAAACACACGAAAAAAATTAAAATTATTGTCTGTTATTTCCGTACAAGCATAATAATAACTATCGCATGTGATAATCTTGAAGAAGTTTTTCTCGGAAAATATCCTTTAGAAGCACCCATAACGATAACACGTGTTTTATTTTCCTGGAAAATAAAAACTCGAGAAAAATTTTATAACATTTAAAAAATTTAATTCAAGAACTTCATGCAGTTTAAAACATTATAAATATTTGTCTTTTATATTTGAACCTTTATAATTTTTTTTAGTTCCGATACACATACAAATCGGATAATTTATTAAGCATTTAACAATGAATATGTAGAATTATTATATGGGATATGCGTTTGTAAAATACAATCTACAAACATTATAAAACATGTTGCTGGCTGTAAATTAGTGAAATAATAATGTTTGCTAAAAATTCAACAACCTTTTCGCAGATTTCTAATCCTCATGTCAGAGTTCACTCAAATGGACATCTTGTGTAAAATCACCAACCATTTCAAAAAGTCACCTTGATATCCTATTAGTATTTTTGAGAATTCAGTCCCAACATTTTATAATAATTTAGAAAAAACTGAGAGTCAGACAACGCGCACTACCCCCAAAAAACTTGGTTGCAGACATGAAAGTAGTAAGGTAACATATAAAACATAGAGAGGTATTTAATAGTGGATAAGACAAAATCAAACTGCATTACAACTGTTTGTGTGTTATTGATCTTCGAAAGAACTCGATTCCATTTATGGAATTTAATGTTGTATATGTATCCTATTGACTAAAGCATACTCTGCTTAGTTATGTTTTTTTCATTAACTTTAGTTTTCTTTGACTATCATCTATATCGCGACTAAATCCAGTCATGTGTGTTATTTCGATGACTGAATACTCAGGCCAACTAAAATATTTGTAGCTTATCAAACATAAGCATTATAATTACAGAGAACACCTAGCTACTTTAATGTTTTCCATGATATTTGGAACATCAATTGACAGCCTGTATTAAAATACGTCGATTTGCCTTAAAATACATTTTAGACTATAGGTCATATAACCTTCTTTTTTCGAATGTATTCCTCAAGATTACCCTGCCACCGAAGTATGGCCACCAAATAAACATTGAACATAGTGTTTATACACACGCAAACTAGCTGCCCGGCCGCGGCTTTGTCTGCTTGGAATTTTTGAAGGAAAAACTGTAACTTTTGTTTATTGTGTAAATACGATATTAAGGAAATAACGGAAACATATTGAATGATTTTTCACCCCCAAAACATAACAGTACCTCACCAGGCTAATGATATATGAAGATATCGTGGAAATACATTTTACCCCTTACACACCTTAGTGGGTGCCTACGCCGCAAGTGGAAGCAACCTTTAAATTTTTATGCAATTAATTTTAAAATTAACTGTTCTACCAGCTGCCGCTAATACATGCGTTTATAATATCTCAGCAGTTCTCTGTCGCCTTGTGTTACACGGGACTCAAACCCAAAACGTCCAACCAGTGTTCCAAGTCACTACGCGAAGATAGGTAGTCAGAATTCTTAAGAGATTAAATGTGTATATACAGGTCTGTGCCGAAATAGTTATACAAATATAACAACTTTTAGATTATTTCTCCGTGGTCATACCTTCCTTTTTGGGATTTCTGGAACATTTTACATCTTTTCGACCCCTAAATTGTCGAATTTTGAAAAAAAAAAAAAAAAAAAAAAAAATGAAAAGCTTTTTACTTATTTACGTAAGTTTAATTATTATCCACAAATAAATTCGATATCTTAACAAGTTTAAGAAACGCAGATGACTAATGAAACCACGATTTATTTTTTTATGCGCCTTAGAGATTGAATTTGAAAAAAGATATCATGGAACAACTTTTTAGGTATATATGTAAGCTACATTATGAAACGTAAATGACCTCAATATCTAAACGCGTTATCGAGAATTGGTTTTAAAACACATTTTACGGCATTTCACGCCCTTAATTTTATAATTTCGAAAATTCTGAAAATATATCTTTATCAGTTTGAATCTAAAACATATAATCCCAAGTTTGTACGAATAAACACATTTCATTACTATTATTTGCAACATTTTGTGTAAGTTAAGCACAACCAAGACTTAACTGTAACAGCACTAGGAAATGTGTTCTTGCAGGAACTACAGTTTTGTTAAAATAAAAACCGTTATTTGCTTAGTTACAGATATTAATTTGAGGGTTTCTATTAGAATTAGAATTGTAATAAATGAAAGTAATGTAAATAAATCAACAGAATTCAACAGTGCACATTGGTTTATCACAGTTGTAATTGTTCAAAGAGCAATTCACATTATAATAATTATTTCCCTGCTCCGCGCAGTAAAATAAGTTTTTTTTTCATACAGGGTTATAGAAACATTCACTGACTTAATCTTTATTTATATTTGATTTTGGTATTTGTATACATTTTTAAGGCAATTGGAAATTAAATTTTCATATATATGTTTATCGAACGCTTATCTACTTGTTTATGTAGAATGTCTTATTACGTTTCTCGTATGTAAATTATAGCGTATGGTATTTTTATAATTGCGTGTCAAAAACGTAAGTTTTCTGTTTTTATTTCTGTGACATACCCACTGATAAAATAATGAGGACCACAAAGAGATGCTACTACGTATTTGATGACGTATCTAAAATCACTAGTCATAGTTCTTAATTTTTAGTGGTTAAAATGTATAGTCTTTTTATTGCATTAAGATATTTTAGAACGTAAGAAAAATTTTCAATAGAAATTAAATAGTTGTAAGTACACGGCAAAGTGTTTTGTCGATAACCAAATATTTAACGGTCATGTGTGCGTATTTTCAAATTCGATTACTTTTTATGTCCAAAAATTAACCAGTTTGGTTGCGTATTGCAGTTTTTTTTCAGCAAATAAAATAATTGCTCCGGGAAGTGTTTTGTACATTACAAACAACATTTTTGTTTGCATTGTTTTCGGCGAGGTGGTATCGGTAGCTGAAACTGATTATTGAGTGTTTTTCTTAGCAAAACTACTGTTGTTAAGGTGGCCGCCTGCCCAGGGTGCATAGCGGTGTGCTGATCTTCGTCAGTTATAAGAGTATAAGAAACTGCTCATCGTCCGTGAGTCAGATCTACATAGGAATATCAATGAAATAACGAGCGGCCGAAGATGACGAAGCTGTATTTTTGTGGTCCTTATTTTGTACGAAAATGTTGTTGCACAACATTTAAATAGGTACAGACGTGAAAAATACACCTTTACCTTTCACGTTAAGTCATAAAATAATAACGTCAACACTGAATTCTCATAGAGGCGAGTTGTCGGCGAGAACACTGCACACTAGGTCAGTGGCTTGCACACAAGGTTAGGGAGAGGCATGATGGCGTTCTATGTATCATCCTAACCACTTCCACATTTATAGGCCTGGAACGCGCAAATTACGTCCACCTAGGCTGCCACCTTATTGCCATGCTAGGGGGTGTTTTTGGGATACTTTTATAATGTTTTAGTTTCTATTATAGATGTCAACTCTGAGTAAACATTAATAATATGTCATGTAGATATTCATACGGGGTTCGGGATAAAGTGAGCACTCATGAAAGCCCTGCTAAATTTCTACTTTCAGTCAATTCGTATCTTTCGGCGCGTAACTGCAAACGACGAGAAATGTCTGACCGCACTGGACACGTCACTTTATGCTTGCGCGTGTAAGATAGCTGTGCAGTTAGTAGGAATCTATACAGTTTGATGATAAAAAAGTGTATTATTCGTATAAAACACAAATATGTCGAATTAAGTTGATTTTATTTCAGTATTGTTGCATTTAAAAATAAAACTACACGGAACTATATTCGGGAATTTGCTGCCAACCGTACAAAAGATAACGATTGTTAATGATAAATTATATGCAGTAACGGCTAGTGATATTTTTCGAAGGTTAAATATTTAGTGCTCACCTTATTCCGAACGACTTACATCAGCTGGAATTAATCGACAATGAAATTATTTTATTTAAGGGTACCACATATACGAAATAAATGTTTGAAATGTCACAAAAGTCAGCTCACGTGTCCAAAGTCACCCCATCTTACGGTACAAATGATTTGTTTGTAAGCTTTACTTGCCCTCGAACAGCACATGATCTTGGTAGAGGAACACGGAGGAACGGAGTTAGGAGCAGTGGCGGCTCGTAGGTTGTTACCAGGGTGTGCACAAGTTTCAGAGAACTGTACACTCCTGTGAACGCGCCAACGTAAACCAATGACCATGAAATAACTACTGGCTACTTATTGTGTTGTGAGCAGACAGTAATAAGCGGCACCTACATACCAGCGTGTCAGTGGCTGTAGCGTCAACTACCGCTCAACCCTATACAGTTCTCTGCAACTTGTGCTCTACCTGGCAACATCCTACGAGCCGCCACTGGTCTGCAAGGCCCTCTTTAAGGAACCATACCAGCATTCGCTTATGACTAGAGATGATGTTATATCGTATTTTGTGTCAACATACCCTTGAAAACGTTATAGCTTCTTGCAACATACAGTATGCAGGAACATAACTTCCAGTTTTGAAATGCGCGACCTTCAAGCTGTTGATGTCTTAGCCGGGGGGGTCTCATTCGAGAGGCGTGGATGTAAATTTCTGCTCCCCACCGCTACCAATCGCCATCATGCGTTGGAACAGAGATGAGCGTATGTGAACATGTTGGAGGAATTTTTTTCCCGCGACTTAATGAATTGGACTTAGGGAACATTTGGTTCCAACAAGACGGAGCAACGGCCCACACTTCAGGGGCATAGATTATTGTTTTGAGGGAACACTTCCCGGAGCGCCTCATCTCAATAAGTAGCGATTTGCAGTGTCCAGCGCGCTCCCCCGATTTGGCCCCTTGCGATTTTTTTTTTGTGATTTCATATCCCGCGTTTATGTCAACCGTCCGAACACCCTACACGTTCTGAAGCCAACATCCGGGTAGAAATTGCCAACTTACCCACTGCTATGTTGATAAGTGTCATAATAAACGCCAAAAATCGGCGTACTCAGTCAATTTGCAATTTGGGAAGGGGGGGGGGGCGTTACCAACCTGATTTGAGATTCACAACTGTGTAAAATAAAACTTTAGATATGTACCTGCATTAAAATAATTAAAATGGAAACTTTATTACTCACATAATGGGTTTTATTTCCGTGTTAAGAAAGGAGGTTATACTGCCGCAGCCTGTATATGATTGCGCGATATACGTCTTACATAACGTAGCTGTCTGACGACCAATGTTAGACACCAAATATAAAAATAGCGGAATTCTCATTGGCTCAGTCAAATAGGGTAACAGCTCCACGTACAAGTGAAGGCTAGTAATTGTTTGATAAGATGGAAGATGGACGTACGTTGAAACCCAGTAAACAGTCAAGTTTTCCCGAGATAAACCATCTTCTCTACCTATGACTAGAGATGATGGTTTATCGCGGGAAAACTTGTCTGTTTGCTGGGATTTAACACACGGCCAGCTTATAATAGGATTATACTGGCGTTTGCTTGTACGTAAAGCTGTTACCCTATTTGGCTAAGCCAATAGGAATCCCTGTATTGTAATATTTGATGCCTATTATTGGTCTGAAGACGACTACGTTGTGCCAAACGTATGTAACCCAAAAACACATGCTGCAAGAAACTACAGTGTTTTCAAGGGTACGTTGGTACAAAACAATTTCGTGATACACCATCATCTTTACCTATGACATGTGACATTACAAAGTAGGGATTTTTTGATGTGAAATTAAGCTTCTCAAAAAAATTCAGAATCACGGTAAAACTACAGGATGTGGCCTTAAAAGAATACATACTGCTCAGTTGGTAGTAAGAGACAGAAGTGATGGCGCAGCAACTGACCTGTATCTGACAGAACATCTCGCCATACGGCCAGCAGCGGTAGAGGGCGGGCATCACGCCAAACGGCGTCACAAACAGACCAATGGCGAGGTCGTTACTGGCCAGCGACGTCAGCAGGTAGCGAGGCTGTGAACAAGTAACCCATGCCTACGTAAATGCTCAGATGTACTGTACTGCGCTCTATGATTACCAGGTACACTGAACCCCGAGAAAACATTTAGAAAAGTCACTCAAATATAACTTTATTCAGATAATTCTTTTTTTTATTACTGTACTGCATGAACTAATAATAAATATAATTTATATAAATAAACGGTTTTAATTTTGTATTTACAGACATGTGTTGGCAGAGAAAAGAATTTTACACCATTTGGTTTCAATTTCTTGCGTGCACATCTGTAGCTCTGCGTTATGGTTATTAGCAGCGTGCATTTGTTCAGTTACGCTTCTCATTTGACTGCACAAATCAGAGCAAGGCTGTTGTGACTCCATACGTCTTTGATTTGTCAGTAGAAGCCCAAGCCAAACGAGAGTTAAAACATCCTGTCACTCAGGACTGTAAGTGTGCACATAAGGCAATATAAAACAAATTATCTACTGAAAATGAAAACCCACTGCTCGTTCCTGCCACGAGTTGAGAGACGCCGGAGTGAAGCTTGGGCCGGCTGCTCGACTAGCCAGACAAACCTGTCGCCCTCTGGCTCGTGGAAAGAATGAGGTGAGATAGGTGTGGAGCAATGACGGAATGAGAAAGGTGGGGGGAACGGGAGTTCGACGAGAAAACTCGCCAGCCATTAGCTACGTTTCCCAAATGCGAAAAATCCGGGATCGAACCCGGACCTCCTAGGTGAGCAGGCCTGAGGTCTGACCCCTTGACAACCGCGACCCCTAAAATAAATTACTACTCAATATAAAAGTGTTCAAGGTACGTTTTTTAATTAACGTGTCAGTCGTGAAATATCTTAAGAAATATTGCGAAAGCGAGCATTAAAATTCTTTTCATTATCAAGAACTTTAGATCGTAGGATAAATTAAATGTCAACGTTTTTCGTATAACATTACACTCATTTTACGTAAAATTCTTTTTGTTGAATGAATTTTATTAGAATTATATATTTAAAAGTAAATTACTTTAGCTTTATACAATATATTAAACCCTAGAAAAATTTTACTATCCAAAAATCACCTGCTCTAATTATATGCGTAATATTGTAAGTACTCGCATGCACGCTTACGTACAAACAATATATATATATATATATATGGTTGTCACATTGTTTGAGAGGGAAGAAACTGCCTCAGTTACCTAGAAATGTATCTGCCCGATCAAAACTAACTTAATACAGCAAACTCTACACTTATCCGGGCGTTTAAAAATTAATTTCAACCTTCACGTATCAGTTATTTAATAAAGAAAAGTCAAATTCCATATGAAACACAGTATATCTTTTTAAAACATGGTTGTCTTATTTTTACCAATGTTTCATAAATCTTAATAATTAAAAGAGTAACGAAACTATGGTTGAGCATAAAACACTAGAGTAAAAGCTAGATTTTCCAATTGAATTATAGTTTACAACTTCTGGCTACAGCTTTTTCTGGCTTCGCGAGGAAATGCCTATTTTTTCTGTTCTTTTTCCGAGCCAGAACACGTTCTTCTTAGTAACATCAACATGACGTGTTTTTTTTTTCTATGACAGCATACCTGCTGCACAATAGCACATTTTTATCAGCGAACATAAAGTTTGTTCCTGAACTACAAACGTGGTTGTGACGTCCTTTGTCAACTGGGCTATAAAATACTTCGTCGAACAGTAACACGTAAGAAATATACCCGACACTCATAATCAATATTTCAAGTGGTTTAAACGGAACACTATATATATATATATATATATATATATATATATATATATATATATATATATATATATATATGTAATATGGAAAAGCAAATATGTTGAAAATTATGTTCATCCAAGCAATAACTGACACCTAAGAACTTTATTTGTGGAGTGCTTTCATCCCTACACTAACAAAAAAAGATTCGGTACGTACGATATTATCCTTCCAGCGTGAGTGTAACCCGCGGGTATTGTTATTGCCTTTAAAGAAGTAATAATAACACAATGATACAAAAAGCAAGTAACGTAGATGAAACAGTCTCGTGGGAGTAGTTTTTGAGAAAACTATATATGTAAGGGTACGCTAAATGTAACATGCTATTATGCGTTTCGTAATGTACGTGTGTGATTTTATCACTAAAAAACTGCTTCCATGTGGCAGATTTTTTTTTATGTAAGCATTACTGATATATTTGCTGTTTTTCTTTTTACGAATAATTCATTAAATTTTGGTTTTAACTGTAAGAAATATCGATTTTCAGGATTGTGATTAACCTCCAATTATTTTTATGGTACGAAATATGTCTTGTAATTATTTATATTTTACTTTGTACAGGAAATCACCTCACAGCAACTTTACCTTTAGTTCAGTAACAACCAATAAAGCTAAAAACTTGACAACACTGTGCAGCCCCTACAGAATAATAAATGGTCAGACAGGAGGGAAGCATTGCTCCCACCCATCAATGTATAGTTTTTTAGCATAAAATAAACACAGCCATACTTATATTGTGTTAAGTCACGCTATTGATCGCAACACTATGTCAACAATCCAATGGATTTAAGAAGTACTATGGGTGTCAGCCAACACTTAAATCACGGAAGACAATGTGAGGTTTTGGTGTTGGTCAGAGTGCGCAGAAGCGAGACGGTTTCCAGTTCTGAACGTACCCGCACGATAAGCTTTTTTTATTTTCTAGCCTACAGCTAAACGCTTATTGACTATCTTACAACATATTCCTTACTGTCTGGTAAATAACCGACATTTATTGCTTAACCAACAGCAGATACATTATTGCCTAGCGTAAAAATGAGCCTACATTGTCTGTTTGACAGTTGGTTTCACATTAGGTAGACGACCGACGATCTCTTATTGCTTATCGAATAGCCGATTATGTTTTGCCTAACCAAAAGAGTATTTCTTATGGCATGACAGGAATTCAAGAGTTTATTACCTAAAAACACAGTTCATTCCTTTTGATAAGGAGACAAAACGATGCGTTATAGCCTAACTGAAATCTGATATCCTTAATGGCGTAGTAAACAGCCGATCATTAAATGAACTTCCACAAGAACTAGGGTAACCCGAAACTGTGTAATATTAAATGCTAAATACTGTATTTCTCATATGACATTTGGGAAATTCTCCAGATTTCTTTGATGAAGCATAGAAATCACAGTTAGCGCTATACGTACGGCATAACCCATACGTAGAATGGCCATTACTCCTGGAAAATAATTTACACAAGTGAAGATTTATTTACCTTCTACAAGCGCATACAACAAGACTCAGGTCGTACATGATAAACGCTTGTCTTACGGATAAACTTATAAAAAAAGTAATACCAATTTCGAAAGACAAAGGTTCGCATAAATCCAGGCGCAGTTAACATGCGCCATGCAAACCAAAGTTCAGGAAATAAAGGAGAAACAAACAAAAGCCGACAAACGAAGCGGTCGAGAGCAGGAAGCCGCGCAGACACAGAAACGCGCTGCACGTTTAGAAAGAGCCATCGTTGATTGGGCGCTGACTTCAAAAAGAAACCAAGCCAGGAGAATCCCTACCCAGTCTTCTCTTGTTAGACTACATCTGCAGCCTTCACCCAGGACACGTGATATGCGTACTCAGATGGTGGTTTTAAAGATGCAACCACTCCCGCACCCGAATATCGCGATATTTTTGCATCTTTACCGTTTTCCGTTCTATTCAAACAATTACAAAAAATTAATAATAAGATAATTATCAGATTTAATTTTTTTGCTATCTCAGCATTAAAAAAACAGAGCATTATTAGTACTGTACTGCATGAGTTTGGGATAAAAAAAAATGTAATTTTGAAACCCTAGTTACTTTTTTCTTTCAAATAATATATATTAAACTTAAACAAGCCACCCTTAGTACCAGTCAAAGAGTGTAGATTGTATGGAACTCAAAAGTTTACTGCTGAGGTCACAATAAATATTATTTTGTAATTATTGTCATTGACTCGATGATCTTCCAAAGTGCACACTTTATGGTGAACCACCTATAACTTCACAATTATGGTTCCAATCCCCTCAGAAAATAATTTCTGCGTACATCCATGTGACACGTTACCGCCTTCTCGAAACTAGGACCGCCATATATTCACTCTTCATATACGGTGACTCTGTTTATATCAATTCAAAGTTGCGTATAGTTATATTGTATTAGTTTGTTACAATCCGTAACACTTTGCCATTTACAGTTTTTCCGTTTCCTTTTAATATAAATTAATTTCTGAATAGTGCTTAAATCTCTTCGTTCGAATACTGAAAATTTGCTCATGTCGCATTATGCCGTGGTTTATCGTAACGTCAATATCCGATACCGGAACGTAAAGTATTGTATATGACATTGCATAAACCGCAAAACAAAACATGTCATTAGACATTTTTTCCAGTTTATTACAATTACAATATTTTATAAATATCGTATCATTGCAGATACGTGAACATGTCACACAACCTTGCACGTAATTGGCTGCAAGAGTTTAATGAGGTGCGGGATGAGTGAGTGAACACGCTGTGCAAGTTACTCAGAATTTCGCAGGAGCAGAACCACGAAATCAGCTAGTCATAACTTTCTTCGGTGTTATTTGCAGTTCTCGATAATATAAACTGTTGGCAAATAAGATACCATATTCAAGAACAATCTAAAACATATTGTCGTATTAACAGTACCATTGTAGCACATGTTAAATTTATGTTCATTAGGCAACTAAATGAGAGCAGATAATTAGACGTATAAATGAACTGAATAGACAATGAAATACATCTCTAAATATTTAGTTTTTCTTGCCAACTGCCACTAAAGCAAGTTTATAGTCACAGAGGAAATTATATTTTTACTAAGGTATTTTAATTTTTTTTAAACATGTACATCGCTGTATCAGACACGTAGCGAATTTAGACAATATTTAACATCACACTGCGTAAATTTGTTTAGAAAGATAACGTCAACTTTATGTAATTAAAAGTATGTTGTCTGCATTAAAGAGAACCGTTGTGGATTACGATGGTGAACCTATTAACACTTCGCCGTTTATTTATCAACATACTTGACAGGTAGTCACAACTTGGTCAACTAACAAAACCTCCTTAAAGAGTGTTTTGTATGGGAATAAATATAATTTATTACTTAAAAGTGGAATAATTCTGTGCTTTGGTAACATATGATGTGGAGTGAAGAAAACCGAAAATCGAGGCCCTGAGTACTAGAACAATATAAATCACGCATATTTGATTTTAGAAAATCACCTACATTGAGTTAGTTACATATGCAATAGCGCTAAAGTACTTGAAAAAAAAACACGTGGTGCTGAAAAAAAAAGTTTCAATATCCCCTATACTAAAAAAATCCAAAAGCAATTCATACTACACATGCTTAGTTAAATATGTTTCAAGGTAAGAGCATATATTATGTTTCATACATTACATCATGTGGGTAAATATGCCGCGAGATTACTGAAATTACAAAATGAACTTGTAAAGTTGCATTAACTTCAAGTCCTGGTACGAGTTGAAACTAGTCTAAACTGCATTATATATCTTACAGAGATAAAAGAACACACGGACATTTATTTTACCTGGTGCGCAATATATAGCTTAACGTTGTGCTACTAAGCGCTTGTGAACATCGCAGGACAAAAATAAATACCTGAAACGACGCTCACGTAGTGTTTAATCTCATATTACAAGTATTTTAGTTCTTAGATAAAAGTTACATTAATCAAAATTTTACTATGTAGACCTGACGATTCGAAACAAAACATCTTACTAGCAAATGCCTGTCGTAACTATTCACAGATTAAGTAAGATAACGAGAGTTTTAACATCAAATGGAATACTAAAATTTCGAAAAACGTTGTGTATGAACGTGAAAACTAAATTAAATACAATTTTAACTTTGGAAGCTATGTAGACAGAGTTGTAATAAACAAAGTAGGCCTACTTTAATATTCATAGGCAATTATTGAAGGACATCGGACATTTCCCAGAACAAAGATAAAAAAGAATAATGCTTTAAAAACGTGAAACTGAATTGATTTTACAACTAACAGTTCACATGATTTTTTTCACTTGAAAAAAATGTATGCTATGCATTTACAGTCACATGCGGTAATCATTACATATCGAGGAATAGTACTTAGTATTGAACTTTCATTCAAAAACAAAAAAAAAAAAATGGAAGACAACGCACAAATATGTGCCCTATCGGTGACAGCAGAAAACAACACTACTTTTTACATACCGAAACATAAAGAGAACAACATATCAGATGAGTGACTCTTTCAAACGT
Source organism: Medauroidea extradentata (assembly GCA_003012365.1). Taxonomy (NCBI): domain Eukaryota; kingdom Metazoa; phylum Arthropoda; class Insecta; order Phasmatodea; family Phasmatidae; genus Medauroidea; species Medauroidea extradentata. Next base: position 23,125 of record PNEQ01126166.1, read on the forward strand.
CTAAAATTCCAGTACCTTCTTGTCCCACAGTAAATAAGTATCACTAGCGAATAATAAAGATACGTGCCTATATGCAACATCGTCATTCCATGATTACAATACGCGTGTCTAAGTGTATTCACATGTTCAATGTTACTTCTCTACCTTAGAAAACGCAATAGAGATGACAAATTATAACTTTTTTGATTCATAGTGTTTATTGAAGTCTACTTACTTTCACTGATATTATAATCATTTTACGATTTTACAATTTGTACGTAGTGTTAAAAAAGGTTTGAATATAGCCAAACTAAACATAGCTTTTTCTTGATGTGAATAAATCACACAAACCACGGTGGTATGCAAGTTTAGGTTCTGTATGAAATACTAACTAATTATTTAATATTTGCTCAGATTTTATAAATAAATATTTTTTACTTCCTATTATTTCGTAAATAATTTAACTAATGTATAGCCTGTCAGCGTGGTCTACAGAAATTATTGTATCGTATACGCGTGATCTATGAAAAACTAAAGCAAGAGTGGCAGGAAATGTAGGACGATACGATACACTTTTCGTATTTACATTGTTTACTGCGGCTTCAGTTTTATACGTTTACAAGCGGTGTACACGTTCAAAATAAGAAATTAAATTACTAAAAATTGTCCTACATAAATACAGAACTAATTTGAATAACAAAGAATATGAAAATACAAGTAATTATATTTCTTATCTTGCAACACATTCATGAATTGACTAACAAATCATAATGGCCTTGTTTTGCTGCACGACGAACCGCGAATCAGCATTTGGAATTTTTTTCTTTAAATATGTGATATGAGTGAACATAGTGACGTAAATAGAACAATTCTGACATTAGTTATGTACTCTGAACGTACTGGCCAAAGTTGGCCTCTCTGTACATGTTTATGAAAAAGTAGTCAAGGATATGTACGCGTAAATGTGAGTGACATATTTCTAAATATAAAATTTGGGAATTTCATCTGTAGGCTTGTGAGTAAAGTAAGGAGCAAAGCAGTGCTACGTAGCCTTCACCTACAGCGACTACGTAAAGCGTATTCTGTAACGTATCGAAATTGAAGTTTGTTCCCGAATTTTACGAGTTAATTAAAAGTATGTATACGTATACATGATATGCTATCTGCAAGTGACAGTCTGCTGTGTACAGCACAACTTAACTCCAAAAGTTACTCATCTGATTCGTGAAAAAAAAAAGTAGCTAAACATTTGCGTTAAGTGCCTCAGTTAAGCTGGGAGAGTATTAATTTTATTGAAATATTGATATTTAAACCACGAGATTATCAGTTTGAGTTTTGAAAATTTAGTTGTAAATTATAAAAGGTAATAAACCAACACACTCTTCTTGTATACTTAAATACAATTTACTAGCGTGCGGTAAGACGATAACTCAGAAATCAAGAGTAAATGTGTAATGTATCTGACAGTCATTTATGAAGAGGCATAAGTAATGTTATATTTTATCACTAATGTAAATATTCTAAATTAAATATAATTACCATGACAGTAAATTTGGCTCGTCGACTATTCGTTCACAAGGTTCAGAATGTCGAGGTATTGACCTTAATAGAGCCATCAAAAGATATTTCGAGCCCTCGCGTGGTTACCTACGTCACAGATGCTCTCTTGTTACCTACCGTCTTTTCTGCGTTCCGTCCAGATATGCTCGTGTTTTCAAGTCACGTTGTTGCTTGCTTTGATTAGGCCTCTGGCACAATAGGGTGTTGTTATTGGTTGGTGTGCGAAGCGTGGGTTGGCACAGTAGATGATTGTATATGTGGTTGAAATACTACGATTATGCATTTCATACCCAAATTTCAGTGTCAAGCTTCGTGTTTGAGGCTTAATAATGTTTATGTTAGCATTATACAGTATAGTTTATTGCATCCGTCAGTTATTTTTGCGTACATCTTTACATAAAGATAATATACACGTCATATTAAGAAAATACAACTTTCAAACGTGCTGCGATGTATTTGTCATTGTACACTTCTGCATATAATTTTTGTTCTGCTAAAATAGTCACATTCGAGATGAAGATTTATTTATGTACTAATTTAGGTTTCGGCCGTTTAATCTTTATTTTCAAGAACTTTATTCGTTGGATATTCCTTCTTTCTTTGAGGTAAATATTCTTCGTACTCTTCCAAATTACGCAAAAAATATATATTTATTTTGTGAATGGGATTATACATCGAATAAAAATATATAGCCTAATCAGTCTCTGTATGTGAAAGTAATAATAAGTCACCATATTCTGAAAGATACTTCTGTAAAAAAAAAAAAAAAAAATATTCCACGCAATAGATCAATAGGAATCCCCTAAATCAATAACTCATAAATATTACTGGCCAACTTGCATGTAATATCTTCCGCAAATCTTAAAAACAAAACTTAAATAATAAAGTGCTTTCCTTAAGATAAGATGTTAAAACCGAAAGAGCCTTTCCAAATTTTAGTGAAAAAAAAAAGCAGAGAATTTGTAGTTGTGTAAAATTTGGAATAATTTCTACTTGCCTGAATAACAATAACTTGAATTCAAGTCTAATTCATTGTACTTATTTTTATTCGTTACTTTATAGGGAATTACACTGCAGCAAACAAAGATGTTAGAAGGGTTCAGATGAAGCATGTCGCCGGGAATTGTAACCAAACAAACGCTTGACATGGCTGGTATCAATATGGCCGACTAATAAAAAAATTGAGGAAATATTAGTTAGGAGGTGTGTAAACAGGGCTAAAATATAGAGTTTTCAACCTAAAACATCAGTTAAAGAGCATAATACATTAATTTACCATAAAAATACCAGTCTGATGTGTACTTTTGAGATTAAAGCAGTATGGCGGCTGGCAAATTTGATGGCTACCTCTCCCCCTTCTTGGCTTCTCTCCCCTCGCCCTCATTCAGACCTTATGCTACCTCTGTGGCAGCAAACAAAAAATCTGAGACTTCTTTTGATCAACTTTAAAATATAATTTCTCCCTGGACTATCGATTTCAACACTTTCCCATGGTAATTTAAAGTTAACATTTTAGAAATGTTTTACACAAGTCCCATTTCACTATACAGCATCTTCAGCCGAGTTTGGGGTAAAGGTTTCGTAATGATATCTGCGACTTGATATTCTGTGGGAATTTGGAGGATTTTCAGCTTTCCTTCTGTCACTTTTTCTCTGATGAAAAAATGTTTAGTTTCAATATATTTTGTTCTGCGATGAAATTCAGGATTCTGGGCTAATCTTACTGCAGAAGAATTGTCTACCTTAAGAACAGGAACGTCTTTAATGTTCAGAATTTCTTCAAATAATTTAGTTAACCAAATTATTTCTTTAGTTGCTTCGTTTGCAGCAACAATCTCTGCTTCTGTTGTTTATGTAGTTACCATTGCATGTCTCTGACTTAACCATGAAATCACTCCACCAGCATGAGAGAATAGTACTCCTGTAGTTGATCGACAAGTTTTTGTGCAGCCTCCAAAATCTACATCACTGAAACATTCTAGCGTTCCTTTTCTTTTATTGCACTTGTAAATTATTCCAAGTTCTATAGATCCTGAAATGTAACGAGAAACTCTTTCGACTCTGGTCACATTCTCTGTAAATGGGTTTTCAAGAGATCTTGATAAGAATCCCACGTTGTATGCCAGATCTGGTCTTGTACAAAGCATTAAATTCATTAATGCACCAACTGCTTGCCGATAAGGAAAATTTGAGCTCTTTAATACAAACTTTCCTTAATTTTGAACTTTCTGAATTCCTTAAAATTGGTGTAGATATTGGCTTACAATCAGAAAAATTAAAGCGTCCAAGAATCCTCTTTGCATAGGCTTTCTGGCTTAACTTTATACAGTCTTCTTCTTGTTTTATTTCTATGCCCAAGAAGTTGTCTGCCCAAGAAGTAGTCTGCCCAAGAAGTAGTTCGCCTTCTTCGAAGTGATTTTAATTTCAGAATTCAATTCCTTGAGAAATACATAATGGTCTTGTGAATCAGTTGTGCTGCAACCAAACCATCGTCCACAGACAACACTAATTACGATCTTTTTACCATTTATTTCTCGAATGTACAAGCATAGAGCTGTTTCGCTTTCCTTGAAGCCTTGTTTTTCTAGAAAACCTCCAAATCTTTGTGCCTACATCTTGGAGCTTGTTTTAATCCATATAAACTTTTCTCCAGTTTACAGATGTTATCTGTGCCATCATCATATCCTTGTGGCTGTTATATTAAAATTGCTTCTTCAAGCTCACCATATAGGAATGCTGTTGAAACATCAAAATGAGTGAGACACATGTTTTAGTTTGCAGTAGTACTCAACATTGAACGAATTGTCTCCATTCTCGCTACTGTACTGAATGTTTGACTGTGATCAATTCCTTGACGTTGACTAAACCCCTTCACAAACAATCTTGCTTTATATTTATCAACACTGCCATCACGATTTGTCTTCAACCGAAATACCCACCTACATGGAATTGCTTTAACCCCTTTTGGTAAGGCCACTTTTCTCTATGTATTATTTACTTGACAAACTGTATTATTGTGGACATACGCCATTGCAACATTATGCCGTCCCAGAAATCTCAGAAAGAAAATAAAAAAAATAGATTTCTGGGACGACATAATATTGCAATGGCATAGCTATGTCCACAATAATACAGTTTGTCATTCTGCCCCATTGCAAGTAACATTCAAAGATGTGTTATTTATTTGTAGACATTCCATCTCTTTGTCCACAGCTCTTCTCCATTCCACACATTGTTTGCTGTAGAAAGCCTCCTCGAATGTTTCAGGAGCTTTAATATCGCTGATAATCTCCTCTGCAGCCATGACAAAATCTTCTAAATGCTTAGGTTTTCATAATGTTGAGCGTTTTCTGAATTGTCTTTCCTCTTGTGTTTGAGAATTTGCATCCTCTGTCTCTACTCGAGTCTCACTCTCTTCGTAGCTATCTTCTGTGCGTTGTTTACCTGTAATTTCTAGTTCAGATTCTTCTTCGTCCTTTATGGACTCAAAATTTCGAAGTGGCAAACTCACTTTTTCAATACATTCCATGAGCTTTTCGTGAACTACCACATCTCTTTACAATATTACTTTATTATTTTCAGGTGGGTATATTCTATACATTTCGTAAGCATCGTATCCTACAAGGTATCCTATAATAGCTTTCTCATCCATATTTTCTTCGTTTTTGAGCTGTAATATGAACTTAGCAAGCAGACCCAACTATTCGCAGATGTTTGACCCTAGGTTTCTTATCAATCCAAAATTTAAATTGACTGACACCTTCTTCAGACGATTTCCCTGTTCTTTTTAAAATATAGATCGCAGAACTGACCAATTCAGCCCATATAGTCTTCGGAAAGTTCACATCAGGATTTGAAAACTTGACGGTCCTTGCCATCTCAACTATAGTTCGATTTTCACGCTCAGTGCAGCCATTTTGTTCTGTTGTGAAAGAGGGTGTTAGTCTGTGTTGAATAGTACTTATGGTATTTTCATTGTCGAATTCTCCACCATTGTCACTCAAAAACTCCATAATCATGTGTACCTGGTTTCTTGCATGTTCAATCATGTGTTTTAATACATGTTTTACTTCTGATTTTTCTTATAATGTACACGTAGCGAAACTTGGTGTAACTTTCTTTAAACACGACAAAGTATCGCTTCTTAGTAAAGGATTCATCAAATGATCCACACACATTTCCTGATATCAAATATCCATCCTTTTATGCTTTTATCCTGGTACCAAATGGTAGTCTATGAGATTTTCCATAGATGCATGGTTCTGGTTCGCAGACGTTTATATCCAAATTTACTTTGAATCCTTCTTCCTTTAGCATTTTCATAATATGTTGCTTATCTTTATGTCCCCATCTCTCGTGGTCCAGTTGCAACATAGAGCTGTCTGTAATAGCAACACTTGTTTCTGTTCGATCCTCTGGAGTTACTGTATTCATAAGTGCTTTATATAATGTTCCGTTTGTATCACAAACTCCACATAGTACTATACTGTCAACAACGTTAAGCTGACATTTTTCTCTTATGGATTCAAACTTTCTGTTTGGTTTCTTATCTTGAGTTGCTAAAACAGAGAATAGCTAGCTTGAAATTTGTGGAATGTACCACACGTTCGTCAATGTTAACTTGTGTATTTTGCTATTAACTTTCGACTATAATTTGATTGTTCCTTGTACCAGTGCCTTCAGTGATTCTCGTCCAAATGTATTTACAATACAGGGATTAGTAAATGCTTGTAGTAAATGCTTGAAATGTCACAAAGAAATCGGAACTGTTTGTGACGTATCTTGTGGCTCCATTGTCAACCCACCAGTCTGTGGAATTTACTTCATGTTCACATACTTCATTGCAAACTGAGATAAGAGCTACATAAACTTCATAAATCTGAACATTTCTATCTGTCTTTTGTTTTTAGGAGGACGTCCATCAGCTATCCACTTCTTGCAATCTCTTATCCAATTTCCATTCTTTTTGCAGTAGTTACATAAATCATCTTTGCGCTGTAACTTTTTCCATATTAAATTTGGCCTAGCTGATTGCATTGGTTTGTCTTGACAACTAAAGCTTCGTGAGAAAATTTCATATTTTCTCCAGTTTCTCTTATATTTCGCTCATACATACATAACTGTGTTGTTAACTTGTCAAACGTTTTCTGTTCATCTATAGTGAGTAACATCATACTATACATAAATGTTTCAAACCTTTTTGGCAGAATGTACAAACTTTTGCAAACTAACAGTAAGTCTGGCAATTCATTTCCATTTCTAGTTTAAGTCCATTATTCAACTCATTCCACAGACTCTTTGATTGAGCAATATGTGTAGACTCATCTTCACCTTGATGCTAACTAAATGTAAAAAAAAAAAAAATGGTGCAAATTTTGAATAACTGATTTTTTGATGTCGCTTCAAACTGTGGTTTTTTAAATGAATGCATCCCATGTATACTGAGCTGTATCTTTGCCCATTATTTTCTGATATTCTTAATCACTAAGTGAACTTGCTATCATTGACTTGGCATAACTGTTTGCTTAACGATACAATTCACTCTTTCCTTTATAAGCCTTCCTATATGAATCTTTGGCTTCTGCAGGCAACGGATCGGGCATTTTTTAAAACTTATTGTCAATGACATCTAAAGCACCTTCATGATAATCAAGTAAGTCTCAAATTTTTCGTTTCCAAATGGGTCATTCTGACTCACACGATAAAGGTTTTGTGTTCTCTGTCAAATCCATACAGACAAGATTTTAAACCTTACTTAACGCAATAAAACCTACTTAAAACTATTCAAAATTTAATTAAGCCCCTTACCTTCGTGCCTGGGTCCATAACCTGTTTAACTAAATACATAAATATTGAATAGTTTCTACTTACTTGATTAACAATAACTTGGAAAAAAAATCTCAAGCCTTGTACTTATTTTTAGTCGTTACTTTATAGAGAACTACACAGCAGCAAACAAAAATCTGAGGCTTCTTTTTATTAACTTTAAAATATAATTCATCTCTCGACTAGCGATTTCAATGGCCGAGACGTTTGCGTCAGTATGCATTCGGCAATCGATTAAGGCGGATTAAAGGTAATATAAGGTAACCTAAGCAATAAACAGTATATAATAAACGTAATTTAAAAACAAAATAAAACGAACACAAAACTAAGTAAACATTCCTATTACTAAATTAAATATAGCTGTATCAAAAATAAAACATGATGATAATGATTATTATATTTTAAAGGGCATTGTTCGATTAAGTGTGCAACATGTACTTACTGGGCAACGCCGGGTACTACAGTCAGTTTTATTGGTGGAGAAACAGTTTGTAAATGCACAGAAATGTTAAAGTTTTTAACTTTTCAAAGCGTTTCTTGTTAATGTATTTGTGGTGATTAAAAAAAATTGTTTTGATAGAGTAATATATATGTATAAACTTGATATGAATGTAGGAATGCATAGTTTGCAGCAGTGGCGCTCGTGGGTTGTTGCCAGGCAGTTGTCGAGAACTGTACATGTGTACTAGTTGAGGCAGCATCCACTGACATGCTAGCTGCCATGTAGGTGCCGCTTATTACTGAGTGCTCACAGTAGCAGTATATCTCTGTAGTTGGTCTTACTTACAGGCAGTATACAGTCCTGACATACATTCCTTGCAACAATCCAGTGAACACCGCTGGCATGCACCTCACCTGTGAGTGTATGTACTTGGAGTAGCGGCGACTGTTGATGACGACGACGAGCAGTAGGTTGGCGCCCAAGATACCCATAGACAGCAGCAGTATGAACATAGCCTGTGCCACGCCCAGTATGGACAGCCCCACACCGGGGGGCATGTAGCGCGGGTTGCCGCAGCTGCTGTTGTGCAGGGGCGGTGGCGTCAACCACGTCGTCTTGTGCTCCATGAAGCGCCCCAGTGTTGCCACCCCCTCACCCCTCCCTGGTACGACTACGTGCAGCACATTGCCGCCACTTTCGTCCGCACTTCTTCATTGTCACACACACACAGTATACACACGCGATACACAGGTGGAGACTTTTAAACTACTGCACGGTAAAGTCAGTTAAGTACTCGCCCACTAGTCCAAATTGTCATGATTGCATTACACACGAGTAAACTACATCTTTTAACCCACGCACTAAACATTTTAAAATTATGTTTATGTTCGAAAACTGTATATCTCTTTCCAGTCCTGGGTATCCGGCTAACATATGGAAAGTAATTCACGATTTAGATTTTCTATCACCAGTGTTATATGAAAACAGTTGCATCTTCCTCTTCAGTTAGGTTCTTTCCTGAAACAAAAGGAGACAAATAAAACGTTAAGATAACGGTTTTGTTTAGTATCGATAGAGTTATTTATTTTACCTGTTTATATAAGGTAAATGTGACAATAATAAACACACACAAGGGTAAATAACATATTCTGGATATGACTAATAGCAAAAGTAATAAAAAAACCTCTTCATAATTTAAGCACTAGTATGACAGCGTGTGACAAGTTTTAATGAATATTGTTCATAGCCCTAAATTCGATGAACATTACCCTGGATAAATAACATAATTTGCAGTGATGCTACACACATAGTTTTACTACAGCATTAGCGTTTTCAGGTTTATCATCAACATTACAGAATATTAAATACATGTGCCTTTAAGTCATTGTTTCTGTATAAATCAATAGAAAAGTCTGCATGAAATAATTATCAACAATGAAATCAAGTTATTCTCCACAGCCGGAAAAGTAAAAAAGAATTCCCACCAGAAAATAATTTTACTGATTAATAACTATTAAATATTTTAGTCATCATATTTTTTTCAAATGTTGCGAAGTTCTCAACATTTGCAAAGTGCTTGTATGTAGAACCTAGTGAAAATTATTGTTTTTCATCTACAACTCAGGGTGGATTGCTATGTGTTCATTTGACAACGCATATCAGCTCTCACACAAAATGTTACCTTACTGCAAGCCTTGAATTTGGCTTAAGCTTGTATGCTGGCATACCAGGATTTCTGCAAGTGTTTTTTTTAAGAAAAATGCTTGCAGTTAAATATATTTAAAGCTTGTGTTACGTTTGATGGCTTACAAGTTAACCTTAAATGATGTTTAGCATGTAAGCTTGAAACAATTTAAAAAAGTGTCAACTAGGCAACATGCAGAAGGCTTGCAGCAAGCTTTTAGGCTTATCGTGACACAATCGTTACAAAGATGCTGGTTTGCCTTGATAAGCTTGCAGCAAGCTTGTAGCAAGCTTTTTTCTGCTCTCTGGGATGCAAGCTAACGCCAGCTTGCATTTCACTTGATTTTGGCTTAACACAACAAGCTTGCTCACGAGACGTGCTGCAAGCCTGCTTGCCAGCTTACATTTCGCTTGATTTTGGCTTGCCATAATAAGCTTATTCATGAGACTTGCTGTAAGCCTGAATCAAGCTTGCAGCAGGTTTACGTTTCACTTTTATTTTACTTGCCATAGCAAGCTTGCTCAGAAGTCTTGCTGCAAGCCTGAACCAAGTTTACGAAAAAGCTGTATTTGACTTTAATTACTCTTCCATAGCAAGTCTGGTCATGTGATAAGCTGCAAACATCCTGTCCCCTATACTAAGCTGATATTGCATTGAAATTTTACTTACCAATCTTAATTCATTAAATATTTTCTAAGTGCCCATCGATAATGATCGAACTTAATTTAAACGTAACTTCGTAAATAAACAAGCACTTTAAAAAGTAACACTGTTTCATATGCTAGCTAAAACAACTATTACGATATTACGTATAACTGCAAGTAAACTGATATCCTTACTGTTGTTAGTAAATTCACAAACATCAGCATTTCCCTTACATTGTTCGTTCTCTTACAACCGAATCGCACTACTTCGCCTCCGAAGTATTTGCAATAGTCCAGTGGTTAGCACACCTACTTTGAAGCCAAGGGTCAGTAGTTTATACCTTGGTACAGGATCCTAAATTTAATGTTTAGTAATAAACATCACAAGTCGATGAACAAGCAATATTTAAGATGTAAATTTGAATGATATAGAAAACATTGCAGAAAATACAACTTTGATTTATTCTGCAGACTTAAGAATTAAGCTTTCAGCAGTCTTGCAAATCAAGTTTGCAGCAAGTTAGAAATATGAAAACTAGGCAACTTGCAGCAGGCTTGAAACAAGTTTATTGGCTTGCCATTTCACGCTTGCTACAAGGTTACTGGCTTGCATTGGCAAGCTTGTTACAAGCTTGTAGAAAGATTTTTCGGCTGTCTGGTATACTTGTCATGTTTTGCGTGACTGTAATTCGCTTAATAATAGCAAATTATTAACCCAATTATCAATGGGCGCATGTCAACACAGTTAATATCATGACATTAATTACCACATTATGATTTGGATCGTTCAGTTGGCTGTGTTTAACTTTGCAATTTACTTGAATTAAAGACGTACGTAAAATTTTTTATAACATATATATTAACAGAACTTATAAATAAATATGCATACATATTCATATTTTTAAAACTTCTAATACAATGATCATTAAATTTTTTTCTATAAACTTACAAAATGTACTCTATTTACTGGTGTTATCTTTTTGACAAAAATAATATTAATTTGTTTAATAAATAATGGAATTCATAAATATACATAACTAGAACTACAACGATATATGTCAGGCGTATCAAAAAATCTCAGCTTGTAGGATACAGACAATAATAAGCAAGGCAATTGGATTGCAAGTTCGTATCCAGAGCAGCGAATATGCGCCTCTGCGCAGTGCTGATGTATTACAGAACAAATGAGATTCCAGAGATGTCACTTGATCGCTCATGGCTGGTGGCTGTATTCACGGCTCAGTGATAATGAAAGTGGAATTGCAGTAATAATCGCGTTGACAGAGAATGTGCATCGACGCTGGAACAAACTCCAGCCAACAATATAATACTGACCCGTCGTAGATTCGTGTGTGCTTGGATTAATTCTAGTGCGATGAAGCAGATGTGAAAATTATACAACTGACAAGAGCTTTAATAATATGATTTACAGGTTATGTGCCGCAAATTGAAACTAATCCGGTGTTTCAGAATTTCACCACGCTTACAAAGGAATTGATTAAACCAGTATTTGACGAAATTACTAGGATTACAGTTACTATCGACGACCTATAATTATCTGGAGGAAGTAGCTTTGAATAAAACATCTACGGATTATTTAATTCAAGATAATAACTTCAAATCAATTAGCACAATCTGAAATATTGAAAGTGTACTTCATTACATAAAATAATTCGTAAATTAATGTATGTTGACGGAGGTTATTGTGGACAAAACAATTGTTTACACAACTTTCCGTTTATGTCAATGAGAGTAACAACCAACGAACAAGCTTCTGACCAATAATTATAGTTAATATGACTAACTTTGTGTAAAATAATTAATAGAGTTTTAACATTTCTGTTTTAAAAATGTTGTATTGATTTTGCATATTTCGTAAACTATTGAACGTATTAATTTTTCCACGAACAGTATTTTTTATTTTCACTATAAAATTAATTTGGTTTCTGAAAGATATTTCTCTCTCGTCAGCAATGAAAATACTGTCAAATATTAAAGTGCCACAGACCTGCGTAACTGATGATTTCTTTTTTCTGTCACTGACGAATCGCTTCTGCTTTTATAGGAAATATCCGTTGGATTGATCTGTTAGTATGACTTAACTCAGTTCGGTACTACAAATCAGTATACCAATTCTTAGCTCTAATAATCACTGCGTTAGCTAAACAACTAGCCCGATATTAATTTTATTTGCGTATCGATTAAATGTGCAAATTTTAATAATTTCAAATATTTAAGCAGAAACTGAAATCTTAACCATGATAACTTTATAAAAAGCCTGGTAAGAAAAGTTGCACTGTAACAAAGTTGACTTATAGTAAACTACAGTTTTATTGCATCTCTGGGGTTTAAAAAATGTAATATTTCATGACTAATAAATGAACGAGGACTTTTGTCACAAACATATACATGTTCGAAAATATCCACGTAAATGTAATTTACATATGCTAGTTGAAAAAGAAAACTAATTTAAAATTATGATTACATTTTCCAATACAGATTATCTAATAAACTCATTTTAACGGATTATTAAAACGTATAATTGCGTATTATTTTATATTTCCGGGAGCCATGTTTTTAAATGGACTAATATTTTAAATAAATAAATAAAACCTGTTTTGCGTATTGAGTTGGTGACGTTTTAATATAATTAAGTTAGTCAATTATTATACCCGTAATAAACAAATATTTTTCAATTATACGTCAAAAATAAAGTGAACCTTAAACCTATACGTTTCCTTGTTAGTATATACACATATAGCGAACGAGTTTGAATATATTAGGCATTAGTTTACAATAGACTATTGAATTTTTAATTGATCCACATTTTTTGAGAGTTTATTTGGAATATCAATAAAATTTTCAAGAAATTATCACGGAATAGTGTTTAGAATACACGTTAAATATTTTACAGCCATTTTACTTAATTTTTTACAACAAACATAACGAAACCAAATGTACGTATATTGGTCACTCTTAATCGTATCATATCAAGTACGTGTAATTTAGTTAGCGTAATAAATTACCAACAATTACAAACACTAAAGAAGCAGATAATAAATGCAATGTGTTTGAAACAAATAATACTGTCATTACTAAACTGTAGACCTAGCGCTAGCTAAGTAGCTGTTCAAAAACTAACTAAAAGTTACGACGAAAATATAAAGTTTAGAGACAGAATTATTTTGTAACTAAATTGTTGAGGCTGAGCAGGTACGCACTTATAAAACAGAACCAAATAATTTAATATATAAAAACACGCGGGTGAGGAATGTAAAGAGAAACTAGCAATCCAAAGTGAATGTTGAGGTTGCTGGCCGGCTCTGGGTACAGGGAATATGTGATATAACATAGTAAGAATGTATCGGTTATCTGCAAGCGAACAACAACGTGAGAAAACTGGGGAATTCTACAAAGTATAGAACCTTGCTTTCAAATACTGTAAATAGTGTAAATTCCAAAGTACCTTAGTTAAGCTGATTTTCCTTTTGAACTGATAATTTGCGGTGCAAAATATATATTAAAAAGCAATATTGTCAAATATGTTAAAAAATAAATAGTTATAATAGTGCAATTATCATGAATCGTACGTGTATAGTCTGCATATACGATTAATTAAAGAGGAATTTTAATACGAGCTGACAAAATATAATTCAATATTTCAAACGTAAGAAATGCGCGAACGAACGGTGCGGTAAATTTGGAATAATTTTTAGCAAGAACTACTGTTAAAGACCACATTTCACTTGCTGCTAAGATTACTAGCCTGTAATAAGGCCAGACGAAAACATCACCAGTACTAGGTGATATCAGTGTTTTGAATTATAATGTGACACTTTTCAGTGAGGTTGGCGACGGCATTTTGCCAAGCTAAAACTTTTGTTATACACGACAACAATAGTTGCATTAAAATTGCTGTTACTTTCGAGTTCTCACTCAATTTTCTTTACAAATCACTATCGCGTTGTTAGAAACAAAATTCAAAATTCGGCTCATGACACCGACATTATAATCTGACGGCTAAATTCCTATTTTATTTTCGATATATTTGTGTAATGTGCTTTTACTGAGATTGGCCTCATGCACTCCAGTGGATTCAGCAGGAAGCAACGCGTAGGCTAACTTGTCACCAACTCAAGACGAATTTCAATCATTCGTAAGATACTGGTCACCAGCATGAATATATAACGGAACACTCGTCAGTAATATCAGCTGCTGTCAGCAGCAATGGAATATCACGTAAATTAAATGAAAGGTATTTCTAATGTCTGCTGTAGTGTACTTACCTAGGATACCTGTGTTATTCCAACTCCCACCGTCAAGTATTTATGAATAAAGGGCTCCGGCTAGCTGGACGGTGTAAGGAGTAGTATCCGCAACAGAATTAAATATAAATATAATACTAGTGTTGGAGTATAAGTTGGCGAATCGTATATTAAGACACAACACTTAGAAGTCCTTCAGCGTAACTTAAGGTTCAAAATACTTTGAAAAAAGCATGTAAAAGCAGAACATAGTGTTTAATATTTCCAAGGACATATAATTAAATTTGATGTGAGACTTTAAAATAATTTGAAATCGAAAACTGTAATTAGGTTAAGAACAATACCACAAACATCGGTAAGCCGCCAGTCAAAATACCATTGGCCTACGAAATAATTTAATCACAACAGTTCTCCATTCTACCATCAATCTTGACTGACATTATTAGTGGCCAAGTTGCCACGGTGAATTTTCAGTAATGTTGATTAGATTGCAGCTACGGCTAAAATATAATAGTATACCAGATGTACTGGCCTCTTCTCAATAATAGAACAAGCTCAGAAGTGAAGTTGGTTCCTGACGTCTTCTTCCAGGTATGCATAACCATACATACACTATTATTCCGTCTCCTTCCTCGAACAGGCGTGAATTTCTTTCCACCTCTTTTTTACCGCTGCTGACCTATATTACAACACTCCATTCCCTTCATCCCAAAGTAAAACAACACAAACAATACACTACTAATGAAATATAACATTAAGATCCTCTCTGGAATTGCTCACACCATAATATCAATAGTACACACAAAATATCGTTACATGTACATTGAATTAACGTAGATCTAATTTACTTATTCAGTTTGTCAATTACTTAGGTTAGTTTATACTAAAATGATTTTCTGTAGGTTCACTAACGTCCAAATGTTATCCTACACTGCTCGGAGCAGAAAGTTGCTATTCCCAACGCAATGTTTTATATATAAGGATCCTGCATTTTCAAGAAAAGATTATTGTACTACCTTGTTTCAGTGCATTATATGTACTGTACAACAGCAGTTTTGCTTCGTGGTCACTAATAGGGTGTTTTTAACTCTGTGTCTTGGGCACGGTCGTAGAAGAGCAGGCCTGGACACTCGTCTGGATATTTGACCCCCTTGTTGTTTGGCTGTAGTTCACCAAGTTACCGAGAATATTGTGTTTTATTGGCGCTGATGTTACGGCGGTCGGACTAAACTCCGCCCACTTCCTTTCCGCTAAGACAAACAATTTATCAAAACGTATTTTTTATAAATTTATGAAATACTTTCTACGCTCACGAATTTAAGAAAAGGCTCCAGCAATCTTTATTTACTTTATAAATTTAACAATGGGAAAAAGTGGACGGAGTTTGAGTCCGACCGCCCGGAAAACAGCGCCAAAAAGTACGACGTTCGCGGTAACTTGACGAACTACAGTCAAACAACAAGGGGGTCAAGCAAAATACATTGTTAGATAGGCGAGTGTCCAGACCTGTTCTTCTACGACCGTGGTCTTGGGTAAGTGAGTGAGAGATTTTTGGTCAGCGATTAACATCGAGGTATTTAAAGCTGGTGAGGGGTGATATGAGATGTGTATGAAGCAGTACCGGAATGGAAGGTAGGGGGAAACGGGAGATCCCCGAGAAAATCCGCCAACCAACGACATCGTCCGGCACGAATCCCACATGCGAAAATCTGGGGACTAACCCCGCCGGGAATCGAACTCGGATCGCCTTGGTGACAGGTGGATGGTCTGACCCCTCGACCACCACGACCTCTCAGCGTATTGGGATTCTACCCGCTAATCACAGACGTTTGGTTACACGGTAACTTTGTTCTGACTGTCGTAGTCAAATAAGTGACGCCTTTACAAAAGACATGCTGCCAATAACCATGAAGCAAAGCTG
The DNA here is from genome assembly GCA_003012365.1 of Medauroidea extradentata. Taxonomy (NCBI): domain Eukaryota; kingdom Metazoa; phylum Arthropoda; class Insecta; order Phasmatodea; family Phasmatidae; genus Medauroidea; species Medauroidea extradentata. The sequence goes on from PNEQ01126166.1 coordinate 39,446, forward strand.
CAGGTGTGAATGAAAGGCAATAAAACAAATCTGATGTTGAAATATAATTGAGAAAATTCCGAGTCCTTATTTGTATAACTACTTTTATTGTAAGATTTATAAGCCCTATTACTAGTTTTCAACGGATAACACACAAAAGCATATTATAAGTGTTATGCTTCATAAATTCGAATACTAATAATGAAAAACAATAGTGATACACATGCTTTTAATAATAAATAATTCATAATTAACAATACTGATAAACCATCCATGTTGTAAAAATGGCTTCATTTCGTGGTTTTGACGGAACCAACTTAGAAACAAAACAGATGAAACAAGTGATACGATAGTAGTTATGATGACAAACAAGTTAAAAACCAGCTTTCATTTGTAGTTACACAGCTATTTACAAATACCGGCAATTAAACTATTATTTACAATAAACATCTCTGATGAATTTTGCACTGACTTTTTAAGCATACTATGGCGTATATTTAATGAGTATATCTTCATTCGAAACAGAGAATACTTTCCTTTATTTTCTCTTTTGTATTTAATTCTTTTAAATTTGTGATTTATGTTTGGGTATCCCGGAAAACATAAAAACATATTTTGTTGGTTATGTTGTAGTCCAGCGACAAATATGCAACCATAAAAATGTTGCAAAATTATATAACATTTAATGTTTCATGTCTGGGATAATTTGGTCGTAAATAAGTACGTCAATTCTAATAATATTGCAAGTATCATGATAAATTATCAGTAATGACCATATTTATAATACAATTTTATAAAAAAAACATTAGTTGCCTTTATATCAGTACAAAATGTGAATGCAAGAATTTAAATTTGATTCTTAACAATTATGTTTCGAGTATACGATAGATGTACATTGTATACTTTAGCTGTAAGCAAATTTATGTAGTATAACATTAACTTTAATGCACAATCGTCTTATTTTTGATTTTAGGACACTAAGGAAACAGAGACAATATTATGTGTGTTTGATACAAATAATACTGCGGCTGGGAAAAACTACCCAATATATCCAGTATTTGTTAATAATACTATTTGACTGTGGTGTTTGTCTTAACTTTCTAATCATTTCATCAAGGTCTTGAATTTTCACGAAAGTAAGATTACATTTATTGACACTCAAACTGAAAGAAAGGTATAGTTGTAGTTATAATTATGTTAAAATAGGGAAATCCATCGAGTTTGTTGTCTGAATTGGTCAATAAACAATATGTTATCTAGATGTAACAATATATAAAATATATTGTTATAGGCCATTCGGAATAAAGTGAGCACTAAAGACTTAACCTTTGAAAAAAATCACTAGCCGTTACTGCATATAAGTCAACATTAACAACAGTTACATTATTGTTTGTATGGTTGGTAGCGAATAACTGCATGTAGTTCCATGAATTTTCTTATTTGAACACAGCATTAGTGAAAAAACATCAATTGCAAACGACCTCTCTGTATTTAATAAACTGAAAAATATTTATTTAAGTTCTTACTGACGTACCTGCTGACTGTACATTTTTATTTAATTTGCGGCAGCAGAAAGCGACGCAACCGAGTCGATTGTCGTTGGCAGATGCCGCTAACTCTTTGCGCCACAGAGGTAGTTTAAAATTTCACCGACAGATGGCACCAGAGTTAGGTTTTCGCCGCTTGGAAGCGAATTGCGTCATTCAGTTTGTTTGTCCGTTATGTAATGAATATCGGCTTCTGATAAACACATATAAAGTATTAGAAGTGACTGTTCATGAATATCATTGATAAATTATGTGAAGTCAATAGTAATGTAAGTTGTTTTGTTTTATGATCGCCAGCCTGAGTATCTGGAAATAGAAACAGCATTTTTTCCCCTGTTTCACACATTAAGAAAATAGGTTATTGATTGTTTCTCTTTACGTGCGTCGTCGTTCATTACAGTATGCTGAACGGAACTTGAATTCTTGAGTTGCGTGTGTCATGTGTGTTTTTAGTGGCGGTTTTAATTTAAAAGTTCGAATATACTGTGCATGCATTTACGAGATTCGTAACGGTAATATCGCCGTTAGAGTAGACGCAGAGAAACCAGTGTTATAAGACGTTTACTAGCAGGTATTTATAACTAAGATTATTACTGAGTATAGCACATATTCAACACCCGTGCATTTAATGAGTACATATTGTAGCTAAAATTTATCGGATCAGTGTAACGTAAATGTAAACATTGTACAAGCCTATGCAAATAAAAGCACATGGCAATGTTGATGTTTACATGTAGCGGAAAGATATAAACTGGCAGAAAATAGAAATTAATCAGGGCTTTTTTGAGTGCTCACTTTATTCCGAATCACCTATACTTCTACAGGACAGAATGTTGTAGGAACAATCCGGTAAGGCCAATAGACCGAAATGTTGTCCGTATTTGAAGAGACGTATGGAAACTGCAACAATACACTTATGTCAGTGCACAACACCTTCGAATGGCGGATGTCAGAAATAGACGACCGACTGCTTGACGAGACAACGGTGATTATCCCCCCTCCCCTCTGAGGACGGCGACGTTCATTTCTAGCTCTGTAGAAGGTAATTACGTTTCATCTCTCTCGAGTCAGTTCCGCCTCTTTAACCGCGCCACTGCTCCTACTGCAGCTCTGTCTTCATCTGTCTCTGCCAGTGGCTGACTATTGCTCTCTTACAACACCCCGAGCCTTGAGCTACTTACAACCCTTCCACGCAGCTATTAGTTTATCTCGCCAAGCAACCCTCACTGACGAGGAAAAAAACTCCCACAGATTCGACACAACTGCGACAACCAAGGATAAATGTACGGATCGTGCGCCCTTACTAATTTATTTTCTTCGAGTGGTCTGAAGAGTACGTTATCATTCTTTGACCGAAATTTTCCACATAACATTGTCTTGTCGTGACTACTCATTGTGTAGTTGGTTTATTGAACTCTGGCTATGTGCAAACTGCTACATTCAGTTGGCTAATTGATCACATTCAGTGTATCAAAATTACGATGAATTTATTAACTTAATATTTTATTATCAATAAGTAACGGAGCTTACAATATACCAAATACTAGAGCGCCTAAGTTACGAATTGCCTAAATAATTAATAATAAAATTAAACACATAACATCTATCAAACACGAACTAAATCACTGCACCTAGATGACAGTTTGTATACATTTGCAAAAAATACCAACACTTTGTGTTCAATATTTAATTGCTTGCATGGCGAATAAAATGATTTCTTTTAATCTATTCAATATGGTTTTGAACATGGTTATACTATTGCCTTATTATTATCATCTAGCATGCATATCAAGTATCTCCATTAACAAATGGAAATCAACTGCATGAAACTATAATTAGCGTACATTTAAGGAATTGGACTTGTAAATGTAAATAAAATACATATTTTTAAAATTTTTACTATACAACTCTTCTGTTGACCTTAGTGACAAAAAGTAAACGACATTCGTATATTCATAATAAGCGTAACGCTACTGAATTTTTTTGTTTGACCATAACCGTGACAATCTATTTATCCGTAAATGTATTCCAACCTTACAAATTCAGTAGCGATATAATTGAATGTTAAAACGTTTAAAACTTTAATTTAGCCTTGCATGTGAGCAAAACTTTTCTGTATCTACGGAAGCCTCAGTATTCCACACTACTCTTTTGTAAATGTTGTTACATTTTTGTTTCCTGAGGTAGTCATGTATTTATATTATGTTGCTGCAATACGACAGTTAGAGTGCGGCTGTGCTGTGTGGTAATATCTCAATCAGCTCGGAGCGATGCTTGCTTGTTTTCACATGGAATAGGTGAAGCATGCGAAGTTATGGTACAATACAAGATTTAAAAAAACGGTATATTCCCCATTAACTGGCACTTTCACCAAAAGTGAGTGACGTTACCAGAGTTTGTCAAACATTATATAAGATTTTTGTATACAATAATAAATATACATCCAAAAGTATTTATAAGAGTAAGCAGCGCATCTGACGGAATCTGAAAAGCATCGCTTCTCCACTGTCTTAGAAGCGAATGTTCACGAAAAATTAAGCTATAGCTCACCATCAAGAACTGACAAATGACACGATATTACCAACAAATCCATAAAAAGACAAAATATTCGATAAAAAGAAGCCATATATGTACAGACACACATTTTCTTATTTCGTACACTTTTCTTAAATCTCTATCCAGAGATGCTGGACGTAATAATAGGCTGTCTAACACATCTCTGTGCGGATGTTAAAATTATTTTCAAATGAAAACGCGAGTATTTTTGAAATTCGGTTATTATAGAGACCTAGATTTAATCATATTAAAATTATAAAAATGTCAGTTAAAACTTTTTGTAGATTTTGTGGTTTCAAGCCCTTATTTTTTAAAAACATTTTTAAATTTTTTACTCGAAAGTAAAGCATAATACCGCAAAATGCTGTTTAAATACACGCCCGCTGATCAAATATATACTCGGCAAATAAATCTCGTCCAGTTTTGATGAGTAGTTCAAATTTTATTGACGACTGAATATTCCAGTCGTCCGCTCGATACCGTACCTTTCCATACCCCTTAATGGTTACCGTACAACTGCGTTATGCTGGACATGAAAGTTGATAAAATGGGCTTATTGTTAGCAGTCTGATACAATGTACGACCGTTAACCTTTTTAGTTGAATGTGTTTTATTTTTTTTAGATTTGTTCATTAAATTTGTTACATAGAATTGAGGAATACGTACTATAGAAATCCAAGCCCGACATAATTACAAGCCATCTTAAACTCGTCCAACTTATCAAAATATCCACCGAGGATCCTCGAAAAGGCAAAGTTCTGCTGAAAGAAATGATGGAGTTTAGAAGGTATCATTTTCATTGGAATATAATTCGGGAGGACTCGGGTTCGATTCTTGGCTTCGACCATCCTGGTTTTGGTTTTCTATAATTTCCCGAAGTCAATTCATGTGAATGCTGGTTTCGTTTCTTAACAAAGGCCATCCACGGCCTATTGCTAGAAGCAGCAGTATTTCACGGATTTATTCTAGGCCAGGTTTGAACATGAAGAACATGCACTTACTTCCCTGCCACTTCTGCGACTAGACAACAGCTGCATTGGTACACACTTTGACGACTGCAAGCCAGCAATAAATAACGTAAGAACTCGTGGGGTCATCGCAAGTTACCGGTGTGTACAGTTATAAGCCAGTGAATTTTCTACTGTGAATGTTTTTCGTGTATAGGACAGAGAAGTCTAGGCTGATGTCAGATGTATAAACAAAGTACTCGCGTCTTTACATATTGCGCTCACAGTTTCTGTCGTTATATCAAGTTGTGTGTTACAGACGCGCTGTCGTTTATACATTGGAAATCTTTCTTAGAACAAACTTGCAGGGAAACAACACTAAATCCAACTACATAACAAGCTAGCCCACTTTTCTCAGTGTTATCCCAAATTATTTACCACTAAACGGGGTGATTAGAAACACTGGGGTTAATAGAAACAAAGTTAGAAATAAATTCATAGCTGACACATGTTTCTAATATATATATATATATATATATATATATATATATATATATATATAATAGGGACTGGAAAATTTCGCGAATTCAATGACCTGTAGGCTATAATCCATTGTACTAAGCGTACTCAAGCCCCGACTATTTGTCCACTAGCTGCTACTCAGTGGAACTACAGACAATGAACGAATAAACGAGGCCTGAGTATGCTAGTCAATGGATTCTAGCCTGCAGGTCATTGAATTCGCGAAATTTTCCAGTCCCTAATAATTAATATAAAACTACTGTTTGTAAACTGTTTTAACTTGCCTTCCTAAAAACCAAATTTTTTGAACAGATTTAATACCGAACATTTAGCTTTAAAATTGTGTTTTTATTCACCCCGTGTCACCCGTTTTACGGTATTTGAAATATTTACATGTTTATGCTACTCGTCATTTGTGAGATCACTTATACAGGTATCGTCGTGAAAAATACGTTTCAAGTTTGGCAGAAGTTGTCGTAGTTGTATAAAGGATATCACTTGTTACTCTGGAATTACCGGCTGATAAAATAGCAGCTAAAAGAAGCAACATTTTAGTATAGCTGATGAGCACACTTAATAATGTTTTACGCCAAGTGTGTTTAAATTGTTTAAATGTAATGGTAGATACTGCAATTCAACCTAGAACAGTTATTATGACCACCTTTGTGAAAATAAATGTCTAATTTAAAATAAAAACAAAATAACATTATCGTTTGTAGTAATACTTAAAGGAAGATGAATTCGGAATGAACCATGCCCTAAGTTCAAGAAATGGTAAAAAAAAACTTTATCTCATAAAAATTTTTTCTTCTATTTGTAGGTTATTTTATAGAAAGTGTTCTTGAAAATGTTAAAAATAATTATTCACATTGTAGTATAAAACATACACCTATAGGACGACAATTTAGAAAATAAGCTTCCGCGGGTTTTAAATATGTTTGTTAATATTTTATTGTACAGTCATAGTTAGGTGCCAATTTGGCAGAAATTAGTAAATAATTTTTGAGATACTGTTTGAAACCTTTATTTTTTTTCATGGATTTTGTCTAGCAAAATGATTGCTAAACTTGGCCACACTAGCTGCTAGCACAAAAATATACAGATAAAGTATTACGGTATCAAGCAATCAATAAATGTCAATAAAGTTTCATAGTGGTATGGACAGAAAATATAAATTTAATTCCATTAAAATATAAGCACATGTCACCACATATATAACGCCAAGCATCGAAGTTCAGTTTGCTTTTCTTCTTGTACAGGCAGATTATTACATCTTCATACACCACACATTGTTACAGAATTTTTCGTTGGAAAATTATTTCAGCAAATATATTTTAGAATCGATGCAACACGTATCCACAGAAAAATTCTAAATGTGTGTTTCTCTCTCAAAAAAATTTGTGAACGTTATCGTTGGCAACAGTCTTTTTTTTTCGGACTACTAATTTTTCTTCTCGGTATTGTATTCTACCGCAATACATTATCACCTCATTAGTAATGGCCAGTAATTTTCGCGAAAATATTTTTGTGCCAACTCGTTTCAATGATTTATGTGCACATCTGCAGCTCTGCCTTTTGGTCAGTAACTAGATGTTCTTTAGGGCGCGCCTACCCGCGCGTGAGAGGCTCAAAAGCAATGGAGCAGTTAGGTCGACCTTGAAGCGCGCATCAAATGTCGCGTCGCCTCAACGAGCCAAGCGCTGAAATAGCGTGCAAGCTTCCCGCCGAACGGATTTTACTATGGGACACTAGCGGTGACCATATAATTTTATTTGTGGAAAGTCTGCAACTAAGTTCAGTGCAGGTCGCAATCTGAGTTTTACATACATCCGGCTAGTACATTTTGTAGTACGGCAGTCTAAAAAGGACGTTTTTAGACATGTTAGAGGGCTTATAAACAGTATTTTAATGAACGTGGCGTCTTAAGAATGAGGTTTCGACATTGCCTTAAGTTTCTTTTCTTTTCGTATGTTGGCACAATGGGCACACGTGAAATAGCTTCGAGAAATTAATATGTTTACGAACTCACTGCAACGCATTTGAAGTGTGGGGTAGGCGGCCGTCTTAACTCTCAGCGTCTCGGGGTTCTAGCTGCAAATCACAGAATGTGTAGTGTCACAGTTAACCTCGGTCTGATTGGCACAGTTATAAAGGTGACGCCTCTACACAAAGACACGCCGCCAATAAACACGAATCAGAGCTGCAGACATGCACGTAAGGCTGTGAAACAATGTGGTGTAAAAATCTTTCGCGAAAACTACCAGGCCCTGCACATCAGTCTTACGAAGGTTAAAGGTCTCGTTAACAACTTACATACCTGATGTCGAGAAACAACCGCATAGTAATCATTCCACGCGAATCTTGGGCTAAACTGGAGACGAAACTGTTGTATGATGACATTTTACATGCACAATGTGGCGACACAAAATTAGAGTTACTCCCCTCTTGCGCTCCGCATATATCTTGCTTATCATATTACTACTGTTCTGATCTGTATATTATGGCTGAAGGTTAAAATCCCGAGCACTACAAACATGATTCTACGTTTACTTGATGTAACATACATGAAATAAATCTTGCACGTGGAAAGCAAGATGAATCTTTATCTGTGAGTGTTGCCACATTCTGCACGTAAAATGCCGTCGTGCAGCATTTTGTCGCTAACATTTTCGTCTCCAATTTATGCCAGGATTCGCGAGGTGTGTTTATTTATAAGGAGGGTTTCTGTACATCCTGTAGGGTTGTCCACTATCTTTTATCCTCCAATAAATACGTATATGATTTACTTCTACTTTATCGTTAAACATTTTGTTAGGAAAATAAAATTCGTGACTGGTATTTTTGTAGATGTCACAGCTGGAAGTGTCAGACATCTCGAGTACAAAACCAGCGTGGAACATAAAAATAACGCAGAAGTTGTTTTTGTGAGGCGCGCTGTGCCGGAAGTTTGTCCCCCGGCAGGAAGCACATAACGTGTAGTCCCACCAACCAGCGAGGCTGCAGTCGGCCATGAAATATCTCCATCCCAATCTCACCCCTACAATCCCTACTTCACCTCTGGGCGGGAACATATCGAGGAGGATCTCTGCAATCCTGCGGACCACACAGGCTGTAAAAGTGTCGCAGAGCTGTACGCACTCGGCGAGCTAGGGCACGACGCCAGAACTACCCCTGCCTCTCTTCATCCCCTAGCTAACTGGAGACCATCCATATCTCTACCTGTCCACCAGCCCTAACCTCTTCTTACACCGGCCAGACCATCGTACTATAACAGGTCACATGATAGAGACGGGCAAAATTCGCGGGTTAACTCACCTGTAGGCTAGCCTCCAAGAATAACGATATATTCAAGCTAACAATACCTGTTTAATAGCTGCTGGCTGATACAGTGGTATGGGGCACGTTATGGTATATTTGTATAATTGCCTCAGATACTTTCAGGGGACGACAAATAAGTCAAGGGTCAATTGCGGAAATGTCACGAACACGTAGTTGCTGGAATTGTAGCGTGTGCGTAAAATAAAACAGGAATTTTTCATGTCCCTAGACATACAATGTGCAGGACAAATTTTACTTCACCAAATTATGAGCGTATTGATAAACTTAACTAATATTTTAATCAGAGTAACATCGATTTGATTTGTGTTATCATCTGTTATTATTTGTTAAACAGAATACAGTAACGTGTGTACCCCAGCACATATATAACGTGTAAAATATACAGGATATCCAGAAACAAACTCGTAATAAGCACACCATGCGAATCCTGGGCTAAATCGGAGACGAGAATGTTAGTGGCAAAATGTTGTGCGATGGCATTTTACATGTACAATTTGGCAACATAGCACTACAGTTAGTCCCCTCTTGCACTTCACGGATATCTTACTTACCTTACTACTAGTGTTCAGACCCGCATATTATGTGTGCAGGTTAAAATCACGAGCTGTCCAAGCATGATTCAACATTTACTTGACGTACCATACAAGAAATAATACCTGGACGTGGAGCGCAAGAGGGGACTATCTCCTTGCAGCCACACTGTGCACGTAAAATGTCATAGTGCAATATTTAGCCACTGACGTTCTCGTCTCAATGTTAGCCCAAGATTTGCGCGGTGTGCTTATTATGTGTTCGTTTCTGGACATCCTATAATTTAATATCTACAGCCATGCCATACAGGATGAGCCAGGACGGAGTGTGTTAATTTTTCGTGGTGATCACTCATGAATAAATAAGTCTATTTGTCCGTAAAGGCAATTCAATTTGGATTACGCTACGTTTAAAATAAAATAAAGCTTAACATATTTCAAAATAAAGTAAAGTACCATTTAGTATCAAGCAACGAAACATCAAGTATTTTTCTATTTAAATAAAATCATGAAATTGTAAGTTGCGTTACAGAGTAGCCTTACTCCCACCTTATTCACTTTATGGACAAATTCAAACCACATGTTCGACTTACTTTTTCATACGTTTTCACCAGCGAAATAAACACACTCCGTTCTAATTCGTCTTTACGTTATGACCACTGATATGGAAATATATGTGTATTAGTAATGTACATTCCCGGGTACATAAGTTATGTTATTCTGTTTAGCAAATAACAATTAGAAACCGGAAAAATCGTAGGTTCGCTGACCTTTAGGTTTAACCTGGATGAATGTCTGTGTTCTCTAGCAGACAACAGCTGTTCATTAGCTGCTCACTGACACGGTGAAACAACACGATTTGGCTTCCATTTACTTGCGTCATTATTATTGGGTCATTCTCCAGGCGGAGTCAAATAAAGCAAAACCCAATTGAGAATGTGATATTTGTTTGAATTATTGAACGCGTCCAAACACGAATTTTTCAGGTCGCTAATAATAATAGATGAAACAATAAGTCAGATAAATATTGTAGTGCTTCAAAGACTATATGTCTTTCAATTATTTGTGGTAATCATTTTGCTCACAATATACCATAAAAATGTGGCATGCGCCTTGTCTATAGTACGAGATTTTACTGGCATGGTATTCTGACCGGTAGAGGCTTAAAAATAAAAAATAAATAAGTAAATAACAATTGACCCCTGGCCTGTTTTGAGGTACGCAAGGCCATGCACTGTAATTGAATCCAGAATGTTACGATTGCCAATTGCATTGTAACTGAAAATTTTAGTGACACTTACCGAAAGTTAGGATACCCTGATGTTTCAGTGAGGTATATGTTCTCATAATTAGAATTACTCTGTGCTCACGTCATCAAACGTAATTAATATAACGTTATTGTGTTTATCAGTATTATTATATTTTTAAAATTTAAACTAGTCAGGTTCACTATACAAAAAAAATTGAATCTTTGCGAATTTAATTTAATTCCGCCAGAGTTTAAAAAAATGTATAATTAAAAACGTAATTTATCAGGAACGTTAAAACGCAAGCAGTTTAGACAGAAAAATCTAATTAAGTTGTCTGGACTTCCAATTAGATAATATACATTTAACATTTGAATGAATCTCACGAGTGTAAATTACAAGCCTTGTTTTACTAGTAATGTAATGGAATTAGAGGATACTTTGCTTATGTCTATTTTTATTGTATGTTTTATTTTAATATTTCATTATAATTTGAACTTTAAATTATTAACAACATAATTAGTTAGTGTTTTAACCTCACCTGGATAATATTGTATAAATTCTGTAATTTTAATTTGGTTTTAAATTTAATATTTCTTAATTTAAGCGACTTTGCTCTATTATTTTTATTATATTAGGTTGTTGGCTTCACGAGTATGCATGTTCTGGGAACTGCATTCTCTATGCACCTAGGTCATTAACACCTCTCTGGACTGCACATCGAAATTTTCAGTTGTTGGGTGAATTTTATTTAACTCCCCCGATTCCTCCCCCCCCCCCTTTTTTATGAAAAAATACATCGGTAAATAGGCGAGTGTCTAGGTCTGTACTTTCACGACCGTGCCTCCCTTATGATTTGGTCTCCCATTGGCTGAAGATGTACGCGGTATGTCTTCCCCGAGAAGATTTTGACCAGGGGAATAATCTACCGCCATCGTAACTTTAGTTCGCTTTGAGAGGCGAATTGTGTAGGAGCGTGTTATAAATAGTTAGCAAATTTAAAAAGAGACAGTTTTCCTTGTTAAAATGAAATTAGTCTTTGACGTGAACCTCAAGCCATTGCCGACGTCAACATTTCTAAGGCGTGTTTTTATATTTATGAACTGCGCCAGTAGATATGGCTTTATTCATGCTCGAATTAGTTTTCAGCCATATAACTGCTAAAGAGCACACGAGTAGCTGCCTTAGCACGTTTATTTGTATCAAACTATGAAATAAAAATTTTGAACTTAAATTTATAATTTTCATATCCATCATGGACCGCCATCTTATAATGTTAAGTGTCACGGATTTTCTACATATTTATTTGGATTATAATTTCCCCAGTGGTATGAGATGCGAAAACAACACAAACTCTACCGCAATAATTTGACTACAATAAGCCTAAAATTTAAAATGTTTGTATTAGCAGGAATTATAATGCTGTGAGGAAGCAGCAGGGTATTGCTTTAATTCGGGGAATAACGTCTAATACATTTATTAATTTTATTAATTCTTACCTGCTAGTTCAGTATTATTTCATGAAAATGATTTCTGATTATTTTGGTTTATTACAATTCTATAATTCTTTCCAAGTATATTTTTTACAATTTTGTTTTTAATCAATACGTGTTTGATATGTCTTATAGCCCACGAAAAGTTTTAAACAGGATTGGTACGATTTGGTATCATTCAATCCCACATTATGTTCCAGACTAGGCTTTCTCTATATGCTACACATTCAGTTCCCATACAATACACTACCATTACATACTATTATAGTATTATTATTGTTTTTTGCTCTGGTGGAGTTTGATATTACAAAAAATTCCTAGCCGTCTTCTCTTCTTTTCTAAGAATACATTTTTGCAATTTTGTGTTCGCAAAAAAAAAAAAACAGAAATAATATAATTGTTTCCTGTTCTGTGTTCCAGGTAAAGTTTTTAATTGCACAGGAATTTTTATAAATAAATAATGACACAAATGTACTACTAAACTAACCATTTTTGTTATCTGTCAACAAACAACTGTTTGTACTTTAATTTCGCCGTTATTAGTTTGAAATGCATTCCTATGAAACTTCGTAAAAATAAAGTTATATTCTAGCTTGGTCTAGAACCTACGTCCTCATGAACCAAATTAATGTTCGTTGCTGCATTACCAACACGTTCAGTTTCATGAATGTAAAACAAAAGGTAATTAACTGCGATTAATATCATATGAAGGATATACAATAGTAGTTGTGACGGTCCCAATAGCGAGGAAAATTAGGATTTACAAAAACAACTCAATGCACACGTTCTGTATGTCTGTAGAGGCGAAAAAAACTATCGTATTCTCCCAGTTTCTAGCTGGAAACAATATTATTACTGTTACATGAATGTGTGTCCCTCTGCATAAATTAGCATACCCGAAGGATCCGTGCCATGATTCTCTTCTCTTTTTTACCTAAACCTAAAACGTTTCTTGCTGCAATGTTGTAAGCGTTCTTCGACCCTCCCATATTTTAGAGTTTCTCGGTGAAACGACTGGGTAACAAAGCAAAGTGCAGAGGTCTCTGTTCAGCGTTTTATGTCGCTATTCAAAGCAAACTACTCGTAAAACATCACGTTCCCATACGATAAAAAACTCCCCCAAGCATTCACCTGCTGTGACTTCAGAAAATCATATATATTCTCCTTTACAAGAAAAATTCGAGTCAGTAAGTGTTATTGTCCAAAAAATATTTTTGTGCAATGTATCTGCATGTTATAATATGTATACCTCAAACTCGTCCTACAAAATTGTTAGTTCCATAAATATATTAGGGAAATATTATTAAAGCTATAAACTATTCGCGAAAAGAATTTTGCCTCGGTTTGTTTCAATGTCACGTGCACATCTGCAGTTCTGCTTAATAGACAGTCACTGGATGTTTAAACTATCACATTTCTTGAGGTTCTAACAGAAAATCACACACGTTTCGTGTTGCATTAACCGTATTCTGACTGAGAGACATCACTTCATAAAGACGCGCTGCCAATTACCATGACGCATGATATAGGCTATATTTAAACTCTAGTGCCCTCCAATTTAAGTTTTCAACGCCAATTTTTCCTATATAACAAACCTGGCGCATGTAGAAGTTGACTAGTTTTATAGTTCAGGCATCTGTCGAGGAGCTAGACACGGGGAAAAGATTCGTTCGTATTAAATTTGCAACGAACCATTTGCAAATGATATTTTACTTCATAAAAATTAAAAACTGGTTTGTATTGAATACCACAGCAGCTTATTTCATTACAGAGAGTTTAGTTCCCTTATAATTTCAATAAGACTTCGAATATGGAGCCGTTTGTATCGTTATCAGAAAGGGAAGAAATTGGCAGAAATTCGCCACTTTAGAGATCAGCTGAAGACCATCAAAGCAGCAAAAATAAGTCTAAGTGAGAGGAAAATGAATGTTGAAGACAGCATTGACTGGGAACGAAGATAAAACTATAATAGGCAATAGTGCTTGCAAGGTTCCTGCGGGTACACCTCAGACTATAACTTTACTAAGCGCCGATTCAACAATATACTGTAACCAACCCAAAAGTCGTTTAAGGGCATTCAAGTAGGAGAATATAGCTCACTTATATTTATAATTATATTAAATGGTGTTAGTTTTGTAGACTATACTTGGCAGAACATTTTTCTCTTAAAACAATAATAACTCAGTCGGTTTTCCAATACTAGTCTTTAAAAATCAGAAGTTGCATGTTCTTAGATATTATAAGCCAATAAAGCCAATTAACAAAATGCAATGAAAAAAATCACATTGAAATATCATGTCACGGGCAACTGCTTGACGTACATCAAAATATATTAAAAACTATTTCAGTACTTTAAAAAAATATGAAACTTTGAATTGTTTGCTGCTTTTAGGAATTAAAAATAATACAAAAATATTTTGTATTGTTTTTTCTTATATATATTTCAAGTAGTAACTCATGGCATGTACCCTTATTTCAATGTAAATTTATTAATTTCATTACGTTTATTGTTTTTGCGGCTTACAAGAAAGAAAGGTATTCAGATTTTGATTTTGAATTGCCATTAAGAGGAAAATGTTCTCCCAAGTATTGTTTTCAAAAGTAACACCATTACATACAAGGAAACATAAAATTACTATTTTTCGTCACTTGTACGCCCTTAAGCAATAACGTTCTGTGAGACAATTTCAATGTAGTGAATCTTAACTCTTCCTGTATCTGACCGAATTTTCAAATTTTAAGAGTCAATTAACGGGACGGTATGTCTAAATGGTGTATTTTTGTTCCTTGGTAATAAAATATTTGATATATTAATTTTGTAGGAATTATATTTTGTATGGAATATAAAGTACGATGAATGTGACAATTTCGAAAGCTCTCAAAAAATTCAATTCCTTTAAATGCACTAACTCACTTCAGTTTTAACGAATACATTACTGATAATCAAATCAAAGACTTTATGAATAAACTTCCGAAAATATCAGTTAACTCCACAGAAACTGGCTAGGAAAGTACAATAATTCAACGGATTAACAGAACGTTTGTGCAATGTTTACGGCTAAATAACCTTGTAACGCCTACATTTTTCTAAAGAATTATTCGTACAATATGCGCCTATTTTGATGGGAAAAAAATATTGTCAGTTTATCCAGGAAACCGTAAATCAGGCCCAAATGATTCAGATCCGCAAACTATGGGTAGTCTACACAGTTTGTACATGGATAAGTAGTGACAAAATTTATACCTTTAAGAAATTTGAGATTTCGTGCATGTTTGTGGCAACTGGACTTTATGACAAGAATGTATGGGGTTTATGAACAATTACCATTGCTTATGGCTTGAGTATTTGCTGCAGAAAAATTAAGAAAGAAATATTTTCGTTATCTTCGTTTTTTTCTGAAAGCAAAAAAGACACACATAAACGAAACCAAACACCGAATTTGAAATGTATATGTAATTCGTCGAAGACGGTAATGGAAAACATACAAATGACTACAAAACAGCAGACAACACAGGTTTCAGTTAACGAAAAATGCGGTAATTCCGAAGTGAAAATTCAGTAGAAATACAACATTACACCAACAGAACAGACATACATTAACGAAAACGAACACTGAATGTAAATTGAATATGGATCAAACCAAGATACGCATAAATAACATTAAGAAGGTCGAAATCCAGAAATCCGTAATTGCCGTATATGCGTGGGAAAATAGCCGCAAAACCTTCTGGAACTCGATAAGTCAGGAAACACACATAATCACAAGGAAAATAAAGAATTAGCATAAATATTCTGTAACAAATACAACATATGTAGATATAGTGAAAAATCGCGAGAGTGTTTTCTGCCAGCGTATTCTGCAAAACAGCGTAGCGTCCTGCGTCATGTATTATTGGCCGGCGGTTATGTAGCACAGTCTAGCAGTTTACAGACGAATAACAGGCGTCCAGTTGTAGAGCACCAGAGTTATCATTCACCCAGTGAAATAGAGACTCAACGAAATAATTGCGTCAGAAATTAATATATTACCTTATTTTGGTAAACATTATAACGCTTTGAATCACGTGGTAGGCGGTATCGTTGAGAAGAATGCAATATCTTCAAAAGCACAGCAGCTTGCCTAGCATGGTAAGGATAGGTAATGTTGTAGAAAGGAAAGCGGACAGTAGAATGTAGCACGGAGCGGATAAGTAGGGGAAAGAAGCTCGACACTAACTGCTCTAGAGTGGAGAAGGGTAAAGGAGAGGTGTGCGTGTCCGCCCCTACGTGGTAGGCCACCAGCGGTTCTCGCCAATGCGCCCTATCTCCAGCAAGCGGAGGACAGATTTACAACCCGGTGTGCTGCGGGCAGCCGCCCACTCGACCGGCAGGCGGCAGAGTGCCCCTACAGTGAGGAAGGTCCGGACGCGCTGCGGGAACCACAGGGCCCAGGGAACATATTATAAGTAGAGATGATGGTTTATCGCGGGAAAACTTGACTATTTGCTGGGCTTCAACGTACGTCCAGCTTATGAAAAGATGACAGGCTTTCGCTTGTAGGTGGAGCTGTTGCCCTATTTGAATGAGCCAATAATAATCCCGCTGCTGTAATATTCAGTGTATGTTATTGGTCTGCAGACATCCACGTTATGTTAGTGTTTTCAAGGCTATGTTCACACAAAAAATTTTCGCGATATACCATCATCTCTAATTATAAGAGAGACGTACCTCTCATATCAAACAACGAGAACATTATTTCCGTCGAATACGCCACAAGTAGGCTAATCAATGGTTGCTATTCACTTCTACCCAGCGTCACTGTGTCAACATAGTCTTCAATGAACTGTAGCATGTTCACCCTACTATTAGATGATGACATTTGTGACACGTGAGAACAGTTTTGGGACAAAGGGACGGTGTTATGCAACAGTAGATTATGCGCCAAATGTAAGGCATCGGTAAAACATACTATTTTTATTTCTGTTTTAGATTCCTAATAGTCTCAGAATATATATTGTAATCCTATACCGTCGACATTTAAAATCAGTATGTAGGACTAAAATACTTTTCGTTAAACTGATTCAAAGCGGAAGAATATGTTATACATATGTTACAATTGACACTTAGTCTATTGATGCGTAACATCGTCGAAATCAAACACATTCTGTGTTAAACTCTATAAGCGTTCCAACTGGGCATGTTGAAGAGAAGAGAAGTGTTCGTAATTAACGATAGCCAATATTGATACAAGACCTTCAGTGTTTTACACAGTTCGTTGGAGTAGGCAAACATAAACATTTTCAGCTATTTTCCAGTGTCTTTACACATTTTCTGTGATGACGAGAGACGTTTCAGTACTGCCACTTTCGTTATATAACTGGCATTATTTTCCAACATTCTGAATTAAACAATTTGTTAATGAAATGCGTTATCATTTATGTACAATTGGATTTTCTTGTTGTTTTACTGAAAAGTTATTTTCCGTTGATAAGTTATCCGACGGAAAACGAAATATTCGGCAATCTTCGGTTAAGAATCATATTTTCCTATTCCAGTTACTAGAGTTGACAGGGTCAGTCTCGGTGCAGAAAGAGTACGCAGCTGTGTGACTCTACCCACGTGACTTGAAATATTTGCCCGAATCCGTTTATGCTTGTGTCCGTTGATTAAATCGTCAAGGTATGCGAACGATTAAGATTTTGTGTACAAGAGGATTAGAGATTGACCTACCGTTACACACATTATTTATTCCAATAATGAGTTTTAGCAAATAATAATGTATAATGCAGTTCCAACTCCTAGTACTTTCAGAGTGATTCGAAACATTTGAAACATGAATAACAAACACTGCAGTGATTATTTTTATCAGACTGTATTGTTCGTATTTGAGCATTAGTCGCAGATAAACCACAACAGCCAAGCATCTTGGGTATTGTGCAGACTGTTTACGCCATCCTGTGCGAAATGAGCCCTGTCTGTAAACTACACGTAGTAGTACAACTGCCGGTTTTCATTTGGCAAGGGATTTATTTGTATCTGATATTTTTGCTCCCAAATAATTAAGAAATTTGCCGTACATGTGATATATATATCATTCCTGCATGTACATGGGTGTATATTAAAATAGATAAAATAGAGCGAGAAAGATTGGGGGAGGGAGTGAGAGAGCGAGTGGACCATTGTCAATAATTTTTAAACCTTAAACATATTTGCCACACATGTGACAATGTGACTGGTAATAAAGATCCAGTAGGTTCTTTCTTATCCTTAGGTATAGAACGAAGTCTTTATTTCCGAACTATGGTCACACCCTTATCAAGTTAAAACCACTACATAAGTAAATATATCTCATACTGATTTTCTGCTGTTTCCAAAACATCTATGTACACATGGGCTGGGAGATCTTTGCAAATATGCTGCTGTACTAATACACCCATGAAAAATCTTTTAAGACCTGCCTTAACCGCGGGTTCTTTATTAAATTAGTACAGATAGTTTTATAGTAGGCGTTTTACATTTTATAAATTATATTTACGCTTTTTGTTCGACCCAGTTTTATAATTTCTCCACTTGCTTAGACAACGACAGACAACATGATATTTTTATTTCATTAATTATACTTCTCCTGCTAAGTAAGTCATCACAGTCTTCACATTGCAGTGAACATACTACATATTCCAGTAATCAAAGTGTGCGCACTTGATTTGAACACTAATGATACGTGTTCCAATTATTTTGCAGGGAGTAGCTTAATGCTGTGTACATAATATATTTGGACTTGAGTTTAGGTTTGTTTCGTAACTTGTAACTTAGTTTGCTCCAGGTATCAAGCAGGGTCGATAGAAACCATTGTCGAAATGTTTAGGGTAGAATCTTTCATAAGAATGATAAAATTATTAGTTATTTCTATATTTATATATGAATCTCTGCTACCAGAACTTGTAAAGAGAGCGCATTTTGTTTGCTCCCAGGCGCAGCAAAAAGTAACCAAGTTTCCTTTTCAAACACCTTTGAAGGTGACCGAATGGTCAGACCATTCGCCTTCCACTAAGGTGATCGGGGTTCGATTCCCGGCAAGGTCGGTCCCCGGATTTTCTCGTGTGGGAATCATGCCGGACGATGCAGCTGGTCAGTTGGTTTTCTCGGGGATCTCCCATTTCTCCCGCGCTTTCATTCCGATGTTACTCCATATTTACCTCATGTCATCTCTCATCAGCGCAGAAGACCTAGACGTTGAGCGCTGACAAAAATCTCTCTCTCACACACACCTTTGGTTTGAAAATTCCGCCGAATATATGAACCTCGCAGAACCCAGCAGACGTTGCTCTGACAATCCTAGGCAAGACACTATGAACCCCCAGTTACAGGTCTACATCTAACGTCATGGACTAATGGGTATTGCGAAAATATTCTCCGAGTTACGACTTTTTATGGCAATTATTTGAACGGTTTAAACGTTGATGCGCTGCAGCGTCATCTAGTGATGAGTTGTCGAGTAAAGTAAAATAAACAATATAAAATCCTTCTGCATTGACAATGTGCCTAGTTTTGTAGTGATCGGTCAAATTGTTTCGGAGTTTATCGATATCATACATACATCAATATCAATTTTTATATACAGATTGTATGCTAAGTGACGGCAAAAATAAATTTTCATATTTCCAATGATATTTTTAACATTTCTCAAAGGGGATTTTATGCTCGTGTATTATATTTGTTAGAATAATAGATAATTAAAATCCCATTCATGTAGGCATTGAAAGACTAATTTGTCTTGAAAAATAGGAAAATTCGTACAGCTATTAAAATTTACAGTTAATTTATGTTAAACCGTTATTTTTCTGTCCAAAAATGTCATATTTTACTTTCCTCAGATCTTCACTTACGCAAATGCTTTGTGTCTACATACGACGTATGTTTTAATAGAAAACCTTTGCTTTTGTGTCAGTATTTAAAAAAAATCATTAAATGGTAAATAAATATTACAGTCAATGTTAAATAACCGACAGTTTATATTTTATTAAAAGTAAAGCTATGGGTCGTGTCCAACTTAACTCTGTAAAGGAATTAGTTCTACACTGGCAAATAGCCTGGAGAATCAAGGGAGCTTAGAAATTAACATGACGTTGGAAAGGAGTAATGTATTTGTAGTAAGGATTAAAGCACAATTTTTACGAAGTTTCTCAGTTGTAGTGAATGGTAATTAACCGATAAGGGTAGTCTCGTTTTAACTTAACTGGATGTAAATAATATAAGAAAATTTCTCTACATGAGGCATTAAGAAGGAAAAGAAAAGGTAAAATAAAATTTTACTTTCCACGAGAACATCTCCCTCGTAGCCAGTTACCATTTTAATGAGATCTTCTCTTGTGAAAAGGATTTTCTAGCTCGCACTTGTAAAACGCCCTTCTACAAAGGCAGTGCAGCTTGTTCTGTGCGTAAAGACAAATTAATTTCTGACTTCAACAGTTCCATTGAATCCTCCTCCTCTTCTCTGCATATGAACGCCCATCTGACTAGCTTAAACCCTGCACAGCTTTGGTGATTTACTCGGCTCACGGGCATAAATACACTGCTTGCGGTAGGTTTTAATTTTAGCTGAACATACGGTGAACTCTGCACCAGTTTCAAAATGAGAATTTTAAATTGTGTTTTAAGATAGCTTTAAGAGTTCATAATTGGATATTGTTGTATAGCTGTCAAGTAGTTACAACAATTTTAAAACCTTCTGCAGTATATAGTGGATGTTGTAGTTACATTTTACGTTCTGTGTGCAATTTTGTGATATGCGGTACATATAATTTCGTTCCTTATAATGTATAGAAACAGTAAAGTGATGGTGGCCATATCGGATCCGAGATCGGGCGGGAGGAGAAGGCATAAAAATGTTAACATTTGAAAAAAATAATAATAATAATAATATAATGAAATTATATGTATTTAGAGGTCGGTAATCTTTGTAAGAACGTTTTTATTACAAAAAAGCACTGTCTTATGGAGATGGAGGAATTTTAAATCAAAAGTGTGAAACAAAAAAGTAAATTTGGACAGGAGGCAGCGACAAGAGAAAATAAGGGTAACGGGACATAAAGTTTAAATTTTGTTGTGATATGAAAACATTTTTATCGTTGTTGTATTAAAATGTTAATGTTGATTTTTTATATCGCATTCATAAATTTAAAAAAAAAATTGGTGCAGGATCATGCCTACCTACATGCAACAAATAATATGAAGTCATTGCTACATCATATGTTACAAGTGGGACAATAAAAACATCTGGATGTGTGTCTCCTGTGCAATAAAAAAGGCAAAGAGTCTTTAGTGGAAAATGTTAAGGAAGAAAGTTATCGAAAGCTGTCAGAGAACTTACAGTGATATTCAACGTGGAAAAATGAGCAATGTAACCACATTTTACCCCTTTTTAAATGGCAATGCCTCAGTGGATAACTTACTACAACTGGACGTGAAATGGCATGCAAGCTGCTATAAAAGTGTGGAAAAACGATTCTTGTTGTTACAAATTAGAGCTGATATATATAATTCAGATGAACCCAGTGCCTCTATGCTTTTTACACGAGGCCAGTTAACAAGTGAGTGAAATAACATTATGTGCTATTTTTGTGACGGCCATGCGTCACGAAAGTATCCATTGCATCATGTTTAGAAGGACTCAGGGGTGAAGAAGGGGGGTTAGCTAAAGAGGAGCTATTGAATTAAGCAGCAACATAACATGGCGTGTTAGACTTAACGAGTGCATCCACCCAACAGACGCTCGTGCAATCGATATTTTGTATCTTTGTATCATGCACCGTACTGGGCCAATAATGTGACAAACTTGCTTCGTAGGGCACAGACACGAGTACAGCAAGGTTAAACTATTCTGGTGGCTTCAGAAACTGAGTTCCTGGTATTGTTGGAAGACTTTCTTGCTGAAGGGACGTAGCATGTATGGTCGACTTACGTACATTAATGTAAGTTACTCCATGTACGCGACTCATCACTAAGAACAAAATCAAGAAGAGAACAGGAAGCATTCATTGAAGAAGAAATTCCAGGTGTTGAATTTTCCACTCCAAAGAGGACGCTGCAGTTGTGAAACTTGAGAATTATACACCTAAAAAACAACTGAAGATAGTTTTTGCAGCAACCGAAGTAATCATAAAATCAGTTGTTGATGCAAAAACACTGGCAGTTAGAGTAGTTTAGAAGGTGACTCAGAGCAGATACCTGAATTGCTATCGGTTATTTTCGAATTGTGTCTTATTGGAAAATTCAACATCACTACTGAAGAAAAACGTGTAAATGAAATTGATGCACTAACTAGTAGTCAGTCTTAAATACTGATGTTTGAAAGTTTGTCACATTTTCAGGCTACAAGATCGTCTAAAAATGTGAGTAAACATACAAATGAATTCCCGTTACAAGTGTCCATTGACCTATCTATTTATAAAGTTGACTCGAAGCGCCAATCTGATAAATTTCATCCATTCGGTCGGACTATCTGTTCACTATTCCTGTGTTAGGGAAATAGTGAAGAAAATAGCAAAGTTAGTAGTAGGACAAATTATTACAATTGGAGGGATTCACCTATCATCTGACACAATTTGAAGTACGGAGCACTCTTCATGGAACAACAATAGTTGCTCTGTCAAACCATTGAAGATGGTGGTGATAAGAAAGATATGAAGCCTATTGCTAATGATAAAGACATTGAGATACCTGATATAGGGAGTATATCCAGTGTTGATATTCAACAGCCGAAATAATGCGAAACCAAAAAGTTCAGCCATGAATGGGGATACCCCACTTCAGATAAAACAGTTTGCCTGTAAGCTGCAACAAACTAAGACGTTATTTGAATGCTAGGAAAATGGGATTGCTTCAACCTAAACGAGAACAGAAAGTCAATTGAAGTGCTTTTAACGTGATCAGAGCATAATTCCATGGTAAATGAAACTAAACAAAGTACTCAGTTTATCAAAACTATTTCACATGCGCCTATTGTACCAATGCACGAAAAAATACACTTCGGACAAATACGGATTGACAAGACACCACGCATATTAAAACGCTATTTCGAAGCCCTCCAACATAGTTGAAAACGGCCTTTTCGGACTACCGTACTTCAAAATGTACTAACCAGATGTGCGTAAAACTCTGATAGAAGCTTGCAGTGAACTTCACTGTAGTCTTTCCACGAATAAAATTGTATAGTCGCCGCTAAAAGTTCCATAGTAATAATGGATCGGCGGGAATATGGCACGCTAGTTTAGTGCTTAGGTCGTTGAGGCGATGCGGCATTTGGTGCACGCTTCAAAGTCGCCCTTACAGCTACGTCGTTTTTTATGTCTCTAACACGCAGGTAGGTGGCGCCCTTAACGACTTTGCGTACATGACTGTTGAACCCCGCTGTAGCAGAATAAAAACATTCTTTATTGTTTGAAACTACTATAAGTATTCACAATTCGCATATAGTCTATTCAAAACGAAAACACATTTGTGAAAATAATTATTAAAGTTTTTGAAAACATCACTAACATTGAAAGAGAAATCCAACATGACTAAAACGGCCTTATTGTACGACGTCACACAGTTTACTACTCATTTTCGTACAAAATTTATCTGTTGTCATAACATGTAATATGGTACAGATTTTCCACCAGTTTAATGGTAGAGGATTATGCATAAAAGCGGTATAACAAAACACTGCACCACAGTTTGTCGCCATGCGCGTAAAAGAGATAAGAACCAAGAATCACGGGTAAGTATAGCCCTTATCGTTCCTTCACTTCTGAGCCTCCAACGTGGGAATAAAACATGTACATTGTGTGGTGTCTTTAAAACAACTTACAAAAGTTTACTGCCATTTATTATGCAAGTTTACGTTATTTTTGTGCTAATTCACTTACCCTAACGAGTTCGTGGTTACTAAAACAAAACAAAAAAACTCTTTGTAAGTAAATGTGTAAATAACATCAAATTATGTTAACTGCGCCAAACAGAACTATAGGAAAAAATACTACAGTAGTGGTACATTACCTTAAAAATCATGCTATTACCGAACATTTATGGTTAGTTTAACGCGTCGTGAAAACCTACCAGATTGAGTTGGTCAAATTTAGAGACTTGCGCAATTCGTTCCTTAATTAATGGTTTTATATTTTAATGTATTTCAAGCTGTTATTCGGAAATTCATTCCTTAGGTTCTCAATTCAGTGCGATAGTATTTTTCAAAAAAAAAAAATGTTTTGAGAAAATAGTGCAAAATGACGTTTAATTATCGGCAATACCATTTTAGAAACATAAAAAAAGGAAAACGTTTTAATAAATTTAATGGGTATCCTGTTCTGCTCATTTACATAGCTGTGTTAACCCCCTTCCCCAAGTATAATTATCTTTTGTCAAAAACCTTTGCGGGTGCACGCACAACAACTCACGAAAGTTTTTTTTTTTTTTTTTTTTTTTTTCATTACATTTTCAAGTTCTCGTACTGAACCTCTACTCAGTTACGCCCCCTACCTCCAACCCTATATAGTTTTTTTTGGCTGAAACCTTTACGCATGTGCACAAACAAAAACCCTCACCGAAGTTTCATAGCAAGCAGACATTTTGACATCACAGATAACATTTTAAATTGTTTTCTTGGAATGAAACCTACATCGTATGCTGTGATGAAAATGTCGTTAAGTAAGACAGAGTTATTTTCTAACACCGCACAGAAGTTGCGAACTCCCAATTTCTCATGTGGTAAAACGTGGCAGACTTTTCTGCCTCAGTACTCGGTGAAATTACTCAAATTCCTGTATAATAAAACTTAACTACCCTTCAATTATTAATTGAATTCGTTTACATTTTACCAATTTTTCGACAGCAAAAACAGAAAAAAAAAATTTAATTTTACGATACACTATACCCTACTTCACTATTGTTCGTAAAATATGTAACTTTAATTTTACATTTTAGTTTCAAGTTACACTTATAAGTATCTCATATATATGTATATATATATTTTTTTCTCTTGCTGGTAAACTACTGTAGTTCACTAAATCCATATTCTACGTTTCCTAAAACGGAAATCAATCCTCCGATAATATCGTGCACACTGCTCATAAGCAATGCATTCATACTAGCATTCGCAGCCACAATCAGACTCTTAGGACAAAACGTGGTTATCATGGTTAGGTTGCACAGTTGCATTGGTAAGTTGTTGCACTCTATAATACGGGATTTATTAATTTTCGTTCGTATTTATTTCGTGGTAATAAATATTTAAAAACAAAAGCGTTACTACAAAATTTTATAAACACACTTGTTAAAGTAAATGGATCACCCACATGCGATCAATTTTTTTTTTGTTAATTCAGAAATGTGTAAATAACCCCCAACACACGACACACAGGTAAAAAATTAAAACATGTGATTGCGTAATATCCGTTCGACGTGAATTCACAACATGAACTAGTGCACTCCTACTGGCGTATTCGCACTCAGTGCACTCTCTGATGTCACTTTGGAACGCTATCGAGTGAGAGTAAAGTCGCACGTGACGCTGCCTGTCTACGGCTAGTCGTTGCTGAGCTGTCAGTGAACTGTGCTGCTGGACTTGCGTCGAGAGGAACGACATACACACAACGAGAAAGGAAACGTGCACACGGACTCTTGCAAAGCGAATGGAATTGAAAGAGGCGCGCTGCGAACTTATCAGAGAATTTTTTTCAGTTGTCATCTACAGTATCGGACATTCAGTGCAGCAGACAGGCGACTAACACTTTCAAGTTGAGTGTTTACACTCTCAGGTGCAGTGCTTTTAGGGTAAAATTCATGAGTGCTCCGAACTTGCAAAGGAGTCAACATTGAACGAACGAACCGTGGACAAGGAATGGGACTGTATTTACAGTAAAATTTCCATCCAAGTCGACATGTTAACTTAGTCTGAAGTTATATTGATGGCTTAATACTTTGTAGCTGTATATTTGGTCAACATAAAAAAAATAATTAGAGAAAAAAATAATGACTGAAAAACAAAGAGGTGAACATTTTCTTTCCTGGGATGTCATATTTGTCAGCGTACTTCATGCAAATAAAAATAATTTACTTATATTGCCAGCCTTCAAACGATTATAATTCGTAGAGTCAAGTAATGAAACAATGGATTCAATATGACGATCGTTTACATGTATTTCATCTTGGTTTGATGGATGTTTAGAATAAACGTTGAATCCGTATTCTACATTACATTCCAATTTGTCTCGGGCAGACGGACTGGACCCCTCACTTACTTTTCTCCTACTACAGTCCTCGAAAAGTATTTAAAATTCTCTCTCTCTTATATATATATATATATATATATATATATATATATATATATATATATATATATATATATATATGTGTGTGTGTGTGTGTGTGTGTGTGTGTGTGTGTGTGTGTGTGCAATCTAGAGAATTAACCTAGCTTACTTCGTGATACTATGGCTTCGAACTTCAAAAACATAAATTTGTTTTAACCTTTTTCAATTGTGTTATCTTTGATACTGTAATATAAAAGCACCCGGCTATTTACAAACGAGGAAAAATTATGTAAAAGATGTTTAGCGTGAATCCAAGGTAACCTCATACATTCCATATGTGGTCGGGTAGCGAAACTTAGTTGGTACCTCGGCACACTATTTGCGTGCCAGTGACTTTAGCATAACCTTCCCCTGGAAATTAAAAAACTGATAATTCAGACTGTATGTCATTTAATTTAGAATTTGAAAATGTTGATGACATCAGCGTGAGGACGAAAATATTTTGTATGATTTCCAAGGGTTGGATACCAGGATTACTAAGAAAGGAAAATAAGCGACTTAAAATTAAGGACAGTGTCGCGAAAGTGTGTAATGGATAAAATGATGCACCGTGACCATGTTTAATTACACTAACTATCGAACAGGTCAAGGTACCAGACTTCTTCCCCAAACTAGATGTGTTTTCTGGCAGATATTTAAGTAGGTGACTTCCCAGATGGGTAGGAAAATGGCGGCTGTATTTGTGAATGAGTGTAGTGTGCAGCTAAAGGTCTGGGCTCACCGAACTTCTGCTTCTTTGGTGATGTATCCTGGGAGGAAAATCCACTTCCTTTCGATTCTGTGGATGACCGACGTCCGTCCTTGCGAACTAGGTCTACAGGAAAGAGACCTCGCTGAGCTCCTACCCCTGGGTTCCTAACAGCAAATTCAAACTCGGAAATTGGCCTGACATCTTCTGCTCCGGCGATGCATTGGAAATTCCCAATAGACATTGGATAAGCCTCTTCCTACCGGTGAACATCGGCGTAGGTGGGCAGTAGAAGTTGTGAATCCTCAAAGTTCCGAAAACCGACAAAATCCCAAATTTATGCTTTTTCCGAAACAAGCATCTGACAAAACTACCGGAGTTTCAGTTCCAGGGCATTTTTAGCTAAAATATTCTCTTCTATCGTTCTCCACCCAATGTCTTCGCAGCTACATAAAATACGTGATGTCTTGGTCGCCATCCGAACGTATTCTCCCTTTTCTTTCAATAAAAAAAAAATTTCTTCATTCGTCCCAAAACGTTCCAAATAAAACCTCCATTTCTTTTTTTTTTTTTTTTTTCCAAGCAGTTGTCTCGCCTCTGTCTCGCTATTCCTCGTAGAACACCTAGCTTTGAGATCGATTTTGGTCCTTAACCTGGTCACGATTCTGATCCAACCATAAAAAAACTACTTGAAGTAGTGATAAACCTTGGAAACCATATTTCTTCGGATAATAAAATATTATACAGTTATAAAAACAAAGCACAATGTTTATAAAACTTCGTGGCTCGGTGTGTCTATGACCAAAGATAAATACAAAAAATATATGTGAACTGGCCTGCAAACAACCACTAAATGTTTTAATACAATTCTGTACCAAAGGTCGGATCCTATATTACAATACATTGGGCACTAACTGCCGAAACTACACATCCCTACTCTCTGTTGGTAACCTAGTGTACTCAGTGTACAATCCTTCCCAATTGTATGAAACCCGCAACGTGGTTTATCACGATATTCAGTTATATCACGATATATGGTCGGTGTATCCTACTTCGACTTCAAACAAGATCGAATGTTGTTCTTAACGATGGCTATACATCTGTGTAATTGTTTGTAAATTATGCATTTATTAACTTTTGAGATGAGGAAGTCTAAAAAAAGCCGTTTTCAATAATGATCGAAATCGTATTTATAGCATCTGGCATAGTATTTCATGCATGGGCAAAACCTAACAGAGTATGGTTCAGTTTAACATGGTGCCCTGGTTGCTTGGCTTTCAAGTTTACTTTATCTAAACTGTGCTGACAATTTAACTGGTTAATGTGTAATGCTGCAGTGTAAAAATATACAGCCACAACAACACAAGATCTAACAGTAGTGAACACCTATGTACTCTCGTGCACGCCACATAGGAGTTGAAAATTGCATTATCTTACTGTCACCGAGAATCGAAATCTCTAGTTATCCAACTACATAGACGGCCAAAAACATTCCAAAATTAACCGCTGCCACAATAATGTTTCCAATTAGAACTTTGTAGTTTATCGTCGGAGTACTTTCACTGGTAACAGAAGGGAATTCGTCTACGTGTGTCTAGACAATGAAGCACTGGGAAGCTTCCAGGCATCTCAGACATGTCTCTGAAGCAGTGTGAGAAGACTATAACAATGGCATTCGCCCTTGTCTCATACATAACGTTGTTGTAAATCCAACTGCCGGAATGCCAAGCCGTTCCGAAGCATCTAGCCCGTGACGGCCGCTACTGAGCGAGACATGTTTGCACATACACTTACCACACTGAATACCCGTTATTGTTTCCATCTCTTTGATCTCCATGTAGACAACGTAGAAGGATCGCCTCAAGACGGACCACGCCTCTCATACCTGGCAGACTCCTCACATAACCAGCTATCTGACACAACCACAAATCCTCCGGTTCCTTGCAACTGTGACGTCACGTATGGCACCATACACAAGGTAATTGATAGGCCCCTGAAGATTACCCTTCTTAGCTAACAGCTGCGAAGTTCAAAATAGGGAATCAAAGTAAAATTTATTTATCATTAACTGACCAAATATTTAAGATAACTTCCAAACAAATAGTGTTCTACATGAGATTTCTGAGAAAGAAATTATATATATATATATGTATGTATATATATATATATATATATATATATATATATATATATATATATATATATGAATTTTCAAAATTAATATTCGCTTATTCATTTTGCTGTGTATAGAAGAACTTACGTTTCAGAAAATAACTACCATAAGCGGGGGTAACTTAGGACACATGGGGTGACTCTAGAACTTACAAAAAAAATTATTTTTCACGTATGTGGTAGGCGTGAATAAAGAAATTGATTTGCGATACATTCCAGTATGAAAAATAGAAATAGTGTGAAAAGTCCCAGAGTCAATCCCGCTTAAGGTATCGAAAGTACTTTATTTAACTAGCAATATTTCTTGCATCTGTTTATCCTCCCAAAAATTTGTCGTTTATAATACAATTCTATAAAAAACTGTTAAAATTGATACTGTGATACAGATAGGCCATTTAAAAACCGTAATTGCATCTAGGAATGTAGATTGACTATAGATAGCACCTTGCACTTACAGACGATGAGATAAGCGGTGGAAGATACATAGTAGACGTACTGTCAGCGTGCCCCCATGCCCTGATCATGCTGTTATTTTTATTACAGAGGTTTCAAAGATGTTCAATTATTACACTTCATCAAGTCTTAGATAACATATCTGTATATAATTCGACCTTTTTAATTTTGGAATCGACGGTAAGAGAATGTACGCAAAATCGATACTAACTTTTCGATTTTTGCAGAAATTGTAGTTTTTAGCGTATATGTTAAATTATGAAAACATTCCTCATACATATTCCCTCTAAGAATGTTCAGAATGTATACTGAGTAGTTTCTAAAAAACTAAATACAAGAAATTGTATATTTGACAATCTCCCAAGCTAAAGAATTTCTCTTGAGGTAAAACATCATATGACTTCTCGAATTAATTATATTATATGTTCTGTTTTATATTACTTTTATAAATTTTTCCATGGCAGGATGGAGACTGACTTAGTCGAAAGATGAAATAAATTTGAATCGTTTTATTAAACATAAGTGTTGATTTGATGGAGCGACGTAATTTAGATCACTTTCAGCAACTCTGCAAGTAAAATTGCACACAGGGTTCTATTAATATTATATTTCAATTGTCAAACCGTCATAACTTTACACTCTGTCATTGCCTACTGAGAAAAAAATATTATTATTTAAACAGAACGTCACAGCAACACTTAAATTAATTAAAATTGTGTAACGGTCACTTTAACAAAACACCGTGAGTTGATGACATAAGTATGTTTGATCAAACACCGAAATAATTTCTCCTCCCCTAGTTTTTGCTGAACAAAAATAGTACTTATGGTGAATATGTTAAGGTGAATAAAATAATATTATTTTGTACTCATCCGCAATTTCGCCGGAAGTTTCATGGGCAGAGTGTTTCAGAACTGATAAAAAAATTTAAACTATGTCATGTTCGTACAAAACTTTATCGTTGACTGAAACGCTAGAAGCTGAAACCAAATTTAGCGAAATATGTGTGACATTCTCAACTACTTACTTAATATGTTGGGCTATTATTAGTAAATTCAAATTAAGTTTGACAAGTAGATCAACAGACAGTGTTATAATCAAAATGTGTGAAAAATATATTTTTGTTGTCTCAAATAAAGAGAGAACAATTATGCAACTGTGACGTTTTCTAAAAAGAAGTTTTAATTGAGAGGAAACTTAATATATGTATGTATATATATCTTTTTAGGAAAGATAATAATCTATTTATATGGGCTTAAGGCACGATTTATATTTTTAACATGTTGTATGTACGGATGTATAGAGAAAGGTGGTGAGAGAATTGGAGAAGAAATGTGATCGAAAGCAATAGTGGGAAAAGCTGTTCTAAGAACAGGATGAAGTAAGGACGCTGAATTGAAAATAGCTGCCGTCCAAGTGGAATGATAGAACAGGTGGTGGAGAACTAGCCCCACCCACCCTCCCTCCTCACCAATAACGTGAAAACCCTCTACTTCTTGCTGCAATTGGCTTCTCAGACCAGTACAATACAGCTCCCTGGGGATGGAAATACAAGCACATCTCTTTTGCACGTCCTTGACAAACAGTCGTCCAATACCTTCCCAAGTACTTTCTAGCGATACGATAGTACGGTGAAATCAAACTATTGAAAAACAACGTTGTAATCTTGTTCATTTCACACTCCTACGCCAAAATTGTAAGGTGCGATTTAAACTTAGTATATACCATGCAAACACAAACAAACATAAAAACTATGTAACTATATACTGTTTAAAAATTGCTGAAATTTTGAATTAATACTTAAAATTTTCAAGAATTTCTTTAAAAATACAGAAAATAACTAATTTTAATTTTGTATAGGAGATCTTGTAGCCTACGGCATCGTTTACAGTGTGCATTTTTTCAGTTTATTAAGTCGGTTAAAGTGTGGTACTCAAAATCGTGACATGCAAATTTTGAAATTGGTAAGCCATTATGCAACTACTACGATAGACAAAAAATTTCATAAGAGAAACATTTAGTCACAGTCATTTATGTCTTAAAAAAAATGGTACAAATATAAAAAATTAAAATATGATGATGAAAATTGCGGTTTACGAATTCCCTTAAGGTATTAACCACAAACAATTTCAGTGGTGTGTTGCAGCACGTGTATTATTATAATTATTGTTACGTGTGTTGGGAAAGCGCTTCATTTAGCCGTAGCTTTTAGCAAACTGTAGCATAAATAATTTTTCATGCAGTATATTCTCCGTGTTGTACATATTAGAGTACGACTGCCAAATTTCTGAGACAATACAAATAACGTTTTATCCAGTAGGCTATATATAGTAGTTGTACAGGAAGATAAATAATTGTTAGAGAAGTATACAAAAATCAACTATGATCTAATTACGCACGTGCATTACAAGTGAAAGATGTCTTCTAGTTGATTTGTTAATTTAATTTGAAATATATTATATCATAATGGTAAAACTAATATTTAAACCACAGTTATTTATTGTGACAAATAGCAATATTAGAATTGTACGCTAATCGTTGCCACTTTTACTGATCTAGTTTTAAACGTGTTTCCAATCGACAGGTTATTAAAGCATATCGTACGCTTGTAAGATCCCTATATACATTCTGTATCCATCACATTTTTTTTTTCACTCAATCTGTTAATGGTTTTCACCATTTTCTAGAGTATCATTAAGAAAATAAATATAATCCTCTGTTGTAAAAAAGTTATTACTGCGTGATTTTAAAATTCAACATCAAAGAAATGTAAGGAATTCTCAGTGAAGACGAAATTTACTTTTCCCGCAACACTGTGACTCACA
This sequence comes from Medauroidea extradentata, assembly GCA_003012365.1. Classification (NCBI taxonomy): domain Eukaryota; kingdom Metazoa; phylum Arthropoda; class Insecta; order Phasmatodea; family Phasmatidae; genus Medauroidea; species Medauroidea extradentata. The sequence goes on from PNEQ01126166.1 coordinate 72,074, forward strand.
TGTTCTTAAGTAGTTTATTTTTTTCTGGTGCAAAGGTTACAACTCGCCTCCCACCAAAGAGATTCGGATTCGATTTTCGACGGGGTCGATCCCCGGATTTTCTTGTGAGGCAATCGTGCCGGACAATGCCGCTGGTCGGCGGGTTTTTCTCGGGGGTCTCCCGTTTCCTCCGTCCCTTCACACTGTTACATACATCGTGTCGCTCCTCACCAGTGATAAATACAGATGTTACGTGCTAACAAAATGTCTTCGCTTGACTTAAAAAATTACGTTTATTTTGATTATTATTCTAATGCAAATGAACAGTATCGCGTGTTCCCAAATAAAATTCAACTTTATCCATACATAACTTGTAAGAAAAAAAAGAAGCTTGTGTATTTCAATGCCGTTGCGGGTTGGAGTATGTACTCTTAAATTATAACTGTAGCGTTGTCATGTTTCGACGTCACTCTTCTGTAAACTGTATTTCCTGTTGCACGCTGACATTCGAACTGATTAAAAATCTCCGCGTATTTGTTTTAATTTATTCTGGTAATTGAAGTCCTTGGTGGATGAAAGGGGCATATCACTTTTACGAACTACTCACAAACACGCAATAAAAATTCTTTTACCAAAATTTCGTGGCAGTCGGTTGTATAATATAGGAGCACATATGCTACAAACGGACAGTCATTCCTTTATACTGTATGGGACAGTGGGGGTGTAGTTTTCTGCTCACCTTCCACAGCGGCGATCTAGGTTTGATTCTTGGTGGTGTCGGTCCGATATTTCGCACTTGGGAAACGTGGAGAACGTCGTTAGTATGCAGGTTTTCTCGGAGTACTCCTGTTTACCCTACTCTTGCTTTACTTCGCTGGTCGCCTCGTGCAATCTCTCAGGGAACGGTGAATGTCTACATGCTTCCAGTTTATAAGTCTAGTTTCTGTGGACTTTCTTTACGTTAACTTTATATTTATTAATTGCTATGGTCTAATAGTTAGTCTAGAATCGTAGTATGAATCATGCACTTTAGTCAACTACAAAACTATATATCTTTCTCCTATATCGCCTTAAGACTACTCTGCACAGAAAAATTCGTAATTGTATAAACTCACCAAACTCTTACGCATTACAAAAATAGTTATTTCCCACAAATAAAATATTTTTTGATTTCATAGTTTTCGTACAAGCGCATGTCATATTCGCGATTTTTCTATATTCGCTACTTACCAAAGTAGAAAATATTCAAATGAAACATAATAAATAATTTAGAGTGACAGATACTGTAATAAGCTACATAATGACACCTTTGCATTTTCACATAAAAATTGTTTGTATTTAAAAACATTCTTGAATGTACCTACATCGCTGCATATTTTTGAAGGTGTAATTCTGTAACTTAATACATTGTCATTCGCTCTAAATTATTTCATTCATATCGTTTGAATAGTTTTTACATCGAGTAAGTAGCAAAAATAGTCTGATTACTACTTTGACATGGGCTGTACGAAAACTATGGAACTGAAAAATATTTTAACTGTGGGAAATTACTAAGAGTGTAATGTATAAGAGTTAGATAGTGTTTAGCATAGTTATAAAATATTAATTATTAGGTGCAGAGTGCACAAAATGTTAGAATTATGGCCTATTTATAGTATTGTCCTCTAGATTGTACAGTCTTACCTATGTCATTAAAACATGTACAAAGCTTTAACGTATTTTCAGAACTCCAGGAGATCGTGGCTGTATAATCACTTGCAGTTTACTTTATTGTTTTGTTTTAAGAAGTCCCTACTATTTCTACAAAAATTTTAATTTAGTAAAATAATGCTGTTACCACTTCTTATTACTTCCGATGTTTTTGAATGATCCATTTTTTATAAACAAAAAGTTTTGCTTAAGTCAATGACCTAATCTTCAAATGTTTCAAACTGACCCTTTCCTGCATAAATCAGGTTAGTTAAGGCCGTTCATAGCGACTTCAGCGTGGTTCTTTACTCTTTCCGGCGATAGGCTAAATCAGTATTAGCGTAAATATTGATAGCTGAATCCTTTCCGGCACTTTCATTTCTTTAAAATAATTATCTTAAGAGATAGGTAAAGTACGTGTTTCCTCCGCTTGTTATGAGCTGTGAGGTATTCAGTTCACATAGAGTTAGTACACTGGAGAAGCAACTATATCTTACTTGTTCCTCACTACACCCGTTTTCGTCATTTTTAAGTTCGTCCACTCTTTTTTCACATTAAATTTCTTGAACTCTTTATTCCTATCTTTACTTCTGCAGAAATACTAGCGAACCTCTTCTTCCACCCACACTTCTGCCTACTTCACCACTGAGAAATGTTATGTTTCTCGGACTGCCCTTCTTTATATCAGCATGAGTACTTCGCCCCTTTACAACTATTCCAAGAAGTGATTCATTTTACCTTGCTGGGGTATTGGGTGTTCTTAGAACAAAATCATTGATGCTATGTTCACTATGCTGCACACTTGTTACATACATGTCACCCTCCACAAACTTACTACCTACATAATATTTTTGGATAAGTTTTACAAAATTTATAAACAGCAAAGTATTATTAACAATATAAATGTTTCCATATAACTTCGGAGATTCGAGGACCATCAAAATGATGATAATAAATGTATATGTATGTGAAGAACATATCTTCGAGAAAAAAATAACTAGACATGTAACTTAATTACAAAACGCACACAGTATGTATATTTGCTATGTTTTTGAACGAGTAAGAAATCACCTGAAATAAACGAGATATTTGTAATAGAATGAGATTTTGTCATATTGCATTATAAATTAAAATAAACTTTCATAAGCATTTTGCGTATTATGTTGTATTACATGTTACGAATTCGCTTTCACATTTGAATGTTATATAAGACTCTGGTTCCTGACTGTATTTTATTTTATAGACCAACATGGATATAATGGATGTAAACCACTACTATTGGCAATTTCCGCACTTTCAGTTTTAAAACGAGAAATTCTTCCATTTGTTTATAGTTTAGTTATGTACTTCGACATTCCTCGTAAAACCTCGCTTGAATAGCTGAAAAACCGGACAACCTTGTAAATCCTGACAAACTTAGGCCGTGTCTCAATTCAAAGAGTACTCTGTTGAGAGAGTGCTCTTTCGCACAACAACAAGAGAGAGCTCTTATTTTCTCTCTGGTGTTCTCACTCTCTACAATTGGGACGACGCTCTCTCGTATTTGTAAACAAACGATGCAAAAGCTACAAGTGCGTAAATTATATTAATACAAGTTACAGACATATAAAATACACTTGTAAACTATTAAAATAATAATTTTTAAACTTACCAGCGCTGTATTTCAAGCGGGAATAGCTGTTAATAGGGGATGCCGAAATTTTTTATTTTGTATATTTAAGTGCATATTACGGCCGAAAATGTTTACCGAATTACTCGCGATAGGTAACAGTTCATTGGAAATAATTATCTATGTATAAATAATGACATATGTGCAATATATATCGTACGTTTTTTTAGTAACCTCAACCCATAGTTTAAATCAAGATGGCGTACGCCAGAGAGCACGAGAGAGCGAGAGCGAGTATACAACTTCATTGCTCTCGCTCTTTCGTACTCTCGGCGACCAATTGAGACAGGCAGAGAGTGCTCTCTCTGACGTAGTTGTGACGTATTTGCGGGAGCGAGAGCACGAAAGAGCACTCTTTGGGTGAATTGAGACACGGCCTTAGCCTATTTCAGATCAGTAATCGCGAAAATCGTGATATTGTAAACAAATCGCTCTTTCAGAGCTCTCACAGAAAAAAAAATTCTGTGGAAGCGACAAAATGTTTTGTCGTTTGAAATGTCCACAGTTTTCCACTAAAGCAATGGAAGAAGAACCGTGAACAGCTGTTGCTTTGCAACGTAAATGTGAGGTGAGCGGTTAGAGGTTTTTAACGAGGTCCTATCTACCTGCGCTTGAAAAGCATTTCAGCGAGTTATAAGTAATCATATTTAGATGAAATGTCTCGACGTGCATTAAGTTTGTACATCTACGAAAAGAAAACACATTTCAAACAATGTTTCTATCAGTTTTAATATTGGGATCGCTTATTAGAAAAACCCTTTTCAAGAATCTCAAAATTGCTAAAAACAGTTTTTCTAAACTGTCGTATCTAGGAAAATTCCATCCGGATTCGAAAAACACAATAATATAAACAGGTGCTGGATTTTGAACCATAAGTATCGCAAATAAAATAATATGGTCACCACTTAAAATCCCATAGGAAAATTAATAATAGTAAGGCTCTGTAGGCCAGTTGCTGGGTTTGCATGTAGAGGCGATAATGCATTATATACGCCGAGCGAAGTCACTCTTAACGCTCCATCGGTTTTGTGCCTCACATGCACTAACGCAGCCTATCTATATAAGAACCGAGTCGATGAGGGTGAAGTGAGGTGAAGGCACAACACAATATCTATTCCCGAGCCCGGATTCGAACCCAGGATCTCTAGCACCGTAGACCGACGCCTAACCGACTACGTTACAGAGGCCGGCTATATTACGTAAATAACTCAGCACTTGACCAATTATTGTTCTTTTATACCGTATAAATAAATAGCAGTATTAAGTTAGGTAAGAAGCAAAGTCTAATTATTTAAGTACATTTTCACAGCTCGTTTAATCTTTAAAAACTGACATCGTAATAAAATATCGCGTGGTGAAATACAGTTCAAAGTTGTCCCACATGAACAAAGTAAACCCATTTGCGATACTAATAAATGTTTTGAAATTAATGAGTTAATTTTTTAATGTCTTAATTAACCAAATTTAGAAAATATTAAGAACAATATGATGTTTTCATGAACTTCCTTTTGAATCAATATAGCACTAGTTGTAAAGAGAGAAAATATGCAGTCCTAAAATAGGACTTCACAAGAAGAAAATAAAATTGGAGGCTATGGAAGATAAATAGTACCGAATAATTAAATTTCAAGCTGTTCTTTGAACTACAGAAATCTAAAAGACAGTATTGGCAGAACACTTTAAGTGAACGCCAGTGTTTCAAACAAAGTTTCAGTCTATCGAGGATGAATTAGTAATATCTGCCCATTTCACTCGACGTCTGACATTAAAACCAAGATTGCTGCTTACAATATAAGTTGAACTCAGTACATAGATGATAAGCACTGAAAGAAGGTAACAAAAGTGAATTTTATTCCCGATCTCTTTTGAGAATTAAAAAGTAAATAAATAAATGAAAGAGAGAGTATCACAAGGGATACTATTCAACTATAGAGTCTGAGGTTTCAAATGACAAGTATTTTACTTTCAAAATTTCCTTGGACAATGTTAAAATTTGTTTTTAATTCTATTAAAGTTTATCCAGACGGATATGTACTACATACTTGAACTCCGCCACGGATAATTTACTAAAGAAAATGTCCAATTTTAATTGTTATCTATTATCTAATTAATTTTTATTGGTAATTATTATCACGATTTTTATCACTACTGATATAGTCGAATTTTTAATAGTTTACATTTTTTTGATAAATCGCTTAATTAATGAAGTTATAAACTTTGTAAATAACGTAGATCAAACTACATAATATGACGCATTCAAAGCGAATAAATACAGATTACAAATTTTTCTTCTATTTTACACGTGGTAGCGTTGTGTGATACTAAATTGTTAAATCCTGAAGTTGTTGCTAAATGGAACGTTACTTTGTTTTAACACTAATGCTACACGTGCGCAAATTTAAAAACTCGTAGTATAACGTGTCGGGATTTAAGGCAGAAAATTAAACTGCTTAGTTTCCCATGAACGAAAAACTGTTATGTACAAACATAAATAAGCAATGGTTTAAACAAAGACTTGGCCAGACAATCTATATACATATAAAAGGAAGTGCTCCACTCACTGACTGACTGACTCATTCATTCATTCATTCATCATCAACGCCCAGCCCAAACCACTGGACCTAGAAACGTGAAATTTTAAGGGAAGTTTCCCCTTGTGGCGTAGGCGCGCACTAAGAAAGGAAATTTTGAAATTCGGCTATTAAGGTGGTGAAACGGGGTGAAATGTATTTTTTGCAAATCTTTGATATTTCTCGAACCCGACGGGCTATC
>PNEQ01126167.1:6040-78291 GCA_003012365.1 Medauroidea extradentata
TTCTAAGAAAGTATTTCAAACGAATAACCTATTAGCTAAAACGGAATACTGTGAGGGAAGCTCACTATTATATTGAGATGTTTTTTTTTTTTGTAATTTAATAAGTCAGTTTGAATCATAATAATCAGAGGTCAGTTATTTTAACGGTAAAATAAAATCAATGTAGCGGCATCATGTGGGGTATCAATTTAAAGATAATAAAAAACGGAAACCTTTTTCTCTCTTGTGTTTTTTTGATTAGATTGTGGGCAAAGTTTTTATTCGAGTTTTCAGTTTAGTAGCTTTATCAGCCTAGTTTGGATGCCTGGGGGGAGCGACTGGCTGGCGCCAGCCGAGAGCTGAACAAAGGTTTAGGAATGCGGGTGCTGTGCTGACGTATTTCCAAGAAAACGATTGGCCTCTGTCTCTGTCAGTTGTATCACTCCGCCGAGCGCGGCAATTTTGTTTATTTAATATTAAATTCCTGGCGTGAAGTTTAATAAATGTAAGCACACTGTGTAGTTTTTCTGGTTGTCAGTTCTCTTTTGTATATTTTATAAGGTATGTTTTGGCCCAAATTAACCATGGTCATTTAAAAGAGTTCCTAGCAGACAGTAGAGGAGGGGTTTCCGCTCGCCATCTTGGTGGCTTGTGGCGTCCTTTTCCTCCCCCCAGTTGTTGAGTGTCTCTTGTGCTAAGCGGACGTGTTTTCGGGAGCTGAAAGAGTGATGCGAAATCATAGTGGTCGTTGGACTTGGCGTCCGAGGCGAAGCTGCCTCCGCGTTGGTAATTGAGTAATCACAATAACTTAAGCTTTTCTTTTTTTATATATATATTTTTTTTTCATGGAGTCCCGTGTACTGTAGCAACGGCAGACACGATGAAGAGGCGGCGAGTTGCTGTTATTGCATAGTTTACGAGACCGTAACTTCGGTTTGCCGCAGCACCATTATCATTCGTCTCATATTCCTGTGAGATGGCTTTTCGCGCAACAACGTAAAAATACATGTTGGGAACTCTTTAGGATGCCGGCCTGACAAAACGGTAGCATTTCTGATGCACGATGCTCTGGAGGCATCCAGGTTGTTTTTCTTTGCCGATTTACTGACTGCCACGCGCGCTGTGATGCTATCTACCGTGTGCAAAAAGGCTTAATAAAATCAAGTTACTGTTCCGTAGCACGCATCTCTTCATTCATTCAGGGTTCGAACCCACTATTTTCCCTGAGAAATTAGAGTGTGTTTCATACCGACTGGTGTTCAGTCGTAAGCTACGTGGAGCTGTGTGTGTGTCCCAATTACATTCGGTAGATCACCGTGAGGTGGAGCCGAGTGGGGCATCATATATATTTTGCGACACAAACGTGATGGGCAGTGAGTACCACCACAACATGTGCACATTCCCTCCCCTCCGGCATGTTTCCGCCCGCCCGCTCCAGACTCCGCACGTCTCCACGCCTTACCATTAGGGTCCTCCCCCTCTGGCATCATACTTAAACCAACTCCCCACCGCACCCGCCAATGCTATATCGCTCTCGCTCTTGTCTAGACCACGCAGCATGGGGCGGGACAGAGAGTAAATAAAAAACTGCCCTCAATTTTACATTTACAATGTGGGGTGTTTACATGAGTAAATAGGGTACATTCTGTAAATAACAATCACTAAAATGTACTAGGCCTAGTCTTTTCTTTAAAAAATGCATAATGCTTTAAGTTCGCCAGGTGAAGCAACGGAACATGATTAGGTTCACTCCGTCTTTTCAACCATAAAATGACTTGAACAATGTTGTTGATTACTTGCCTTACACTTGGCACTTTCGTTTCGTCTACTTCAATTCCACATTCATCTTGGTTACCATCATTTATGTCCCACACAGCTGCAATAATGACTTGCTCGTAGGCTGTCTGCGACACAGAAACACTACTGTCACATTTAGCACAATTCACTAGGTCACCCAAAACTATGCTGGAATCAACAATATTAAGTGCAGATTGTACATAGTTGTCACCAAATCCCAGGAACGGCTCATCACTGTGTATGTTTTCGTCGTCTCACTGATGGAAAAAGAACACTTTTTGCAACAATGCAGAATGGTTGCTTGGGTAACAATTTGCCACGCTAGTCCCACGGAATATGCTACCCCCTTGAGGTTAAGCAATTTAAGGTAAGCCTCCATATCATCGTCAGAACTTACAATTGCACTGAGAAGTTCTTGCCGATAGTGAGCTTTAAATGCTCTTATAATACGAGGGGCTGAGTCAGCACAGCAATAACATAACAGTTATTTTTCCATCTCGTTACTGCAGCCAATCAGTAGATGAATGTGCTGTCAAGTGTCTAGATAGGTTTTTCTTCTAGTTAGAGTGACCACAGGTGACTTCTCACTGACGACACAAACTCTTCATTGAACCACTTCAAAAATACCTAAATACCTCTGCTAACATCATCCATGCATTTTTTTGTGTGCACATACGTAACAGGCAACAACTTCATGTTTACATGCTTGAAGTATCTTGGACATAAACTTTTTCCGATACACAATGGTTTAAGTTTGTGCCTGCCTGATTTGTTGAAGGCAAAAAAGAAGAGTAACTCTATCATTATTATGTTTGAATCCCAACTTATTTGTTGAATTTTAGAGGGCTAGAGATTTTGTCAGAAGTAGCTGAAAATACAAAGCTGTTTTATCAGTTATACACCTGATCATCTGTAAAATTTTCATCACTCACTACACAGTTGTGCAGGAATTTGTGCTGCAGACACACTGTCAGAAGAACAACCCTTGCTTTCTATGCTTGCCTGCTGTATTCCATGGCAAGCTTTCCACTGCAAAAACCACACTTCTGAAGCTTTGAAACCAGTGTTTCCATGCAAATTGTTATGAAACGTCACAACTTGAGCCTTCAAAATAGGCCTAGACAATGGTACACCTTCACTTTGTTTAGTTAAAAACCACCTGAAAAGACATTTATCCAGTTCACTGTGTTCACCTAACTTGATTGTTTTCTTTGCAACTCTACAGCACTTTCTGTAACATCCACAAAATTTCTTAGTTTCCGTTCCTCTTCCATCCACCCTCTGATTGTACCTTCAGGGATACCGCACTCACGTGTTACGCTAGCTTTCGTCTCACCTTTATTCACACGCTCAATATTCAGTTTATCTGCTACAGAATGAGTTTTTTATTTCTGTGACATCATACCATGCACAAACTAAACTGACTGTGTAAAATCAAGGCTTCAATAACTCACAGTCAACAATGACTTGTCTCCGCTTGTCAACACATGCAACCACAACATATGTGCAGCCGGGAAATGAGTGAACTACTCAATGTCACGTGACTTCTCCCCTTCCGACTTACACGTCACCCTTCTCATTACTAACGCTTGTATTCCACCCCTCTCGGGTGTCTTGGTCAAAAATTCTCAGCTCGCCTCTTCGCACCCAACCACGGTAGTCTAGCGGCCAGAGCGCTTGCCTTCAACCAAGGCTATCAGAGTTCAATCCCCAGCCAAACTGTGCTGGATGATGTTGCTGGATGGGGGATTTCTCGGATCCTCTGTCCGATGCTTCGTTTGCAAGATAAAGCAATGTCAAGAACTTACAGCAGTTTGTGCTCTAAACTGTGTGCGGTGTGTGGGGAAAATACCCATTATTATGCATTTCATATTTAAACATTTTAAAATGGTTTTCCACATTTCCCAACTGTGATTGGTGAAAACCAAGGATGCTAAGTCTGCATTATCAATCACAGATTTTAGCTGGACGGTGTTAGGCATCACATCTCACATGCTGATGGTGCGCAGGAGGCCTGACACACCAGGCGCACACTCGACGTGCATCCACTGGAAGTTTTTAAAGTTTTTTGGCAAATTTATTTCCTTCACGGCTGTGGCTTACCAACTGATGGTAATGTGGTACCTACATTATTGTTGTTTGCTAACAGACTTTTTATTATTACCTTAAATTCCAACTAAACATTTAGAGGATTTAACTATTTTCGGAGGGGTGGTTTAAAATTACGAAAACGGATTTAAAGAAACATCGATTTTAACATCTTTGGGTCTCGAGGCATTTAGTTAAATTGGGGTTCTACTGTAATTATACTGTATTAATAATACATACTACGAAGTGTCCTAAACAGAACTAAATTTAACGAAGTAAAGGCAGACAACAGCCACTCACCTTGGAGCGTGCCCTCATTGCGATGTGCAGTGCAGTGTCACCCTTCTTATCTGCCACAGACACTCTTGCCTTCTTTTCAAGCAGCAGCTGGACAATCTCCACATTCCTGGTACGCACCGCCCTCAGCAATGGCGTGTCTCCATCCTGCACAACTATCAGCTTTACCAACATGTCTTCTTACACTCACAAAGGCTAGGAATAATTTGGCATGGCCTTGACAATGATAAACCATTTATAATATCCCATAGAAGATCATTCTTTGTTTAGTAATCCAGACCAGTGTTAAACTTGCTGTACAAAGACATGAATAATCAGAACCTTTCAAGAATAATTTTAGATCAATCAAGTATTAAGTTATTAACATATGTACATACTGTAGTCGGAAACAAATCCATACATTAAACAAACTAGTACTACCTAAAAATCATAAAGGTTAGTTTTTTTTTATTACATATAATTGTACTTAACCAAACAAAAAGAATTGTCACAAAAAAGTTAAACACAAGCTTTTCAACAGTACATACAAATTTTGTGTAGAATTATGCTCATGTTTACACTAAGGTTAAGAAATGTGTGTGTCTACTGATTCAAAATGCAAGGCCACTAACTAAATCCATGCTCAAAAGCGAAAGCTGGTAATAACAAGAAATAATAATTACATATCTGTGCAACGGTAGCTATATAATATTTGTACAACAAGATTGCTTGTTATATAATTATTTAAATTCCGCATACATGTGTACAAACATCCTAGCAGTCTAATATTACCTGTTAACACCCAGGTAATTTTGCCCTAATGTACACAAATATAGGTCAATCGGGATAAAAAGAGCACTATAGATTTAACGTTTGAAAAAAATCACAAGCAGTTACTGCATATAAGTCACCATTAGTAAAAGTTACTTTACTGCTTGTATGGTTTGTAGCGATTTATTGCATGTAGTTCCATGTATTTTCCTATTTGAATACAACATTAGTGAAAGAACATCAGATGAAATCGACCTATCTGTATTTAATATACTTCAAAATATTTACTTATGATTTTATTGACATTCCTACTTACAGTATAATTAGACTCAATTGGCGCCATAAGAATGTGACGCTATCGCTGACCTCAGGTAATCTTGCTCGTTATAGCTTGCTCCGCGCTTCAGACAGTTCAAAATTCCACCGACAGGTGGCATCAGAGTTAGGTTCTTGCTGTTTTTTCGCAGCTCCATTTGCGTGTTTTTTGTCTGTTGTGCATATATACATATTCAAAAGTATTGGAATTTACTATGAATAGCACTGCCAAATGATGTGAAACCATCTGTATTCTGTAAATTATGTTTTACGTTTGCCAGCCTGGAAACAACATACTTTTTATTTCACGTATTAAGAAAATACGTTATTTACAGTTTCTGAAGTGTGTCGTCGTTGTTCGTGGCAGTAGAACTGAACGAAACTTGAATACGTGAATTGCGTGTGTCATGTCTGTTTTAGTGGCGGTTTTGAGTTACAAACTCAAATAAAATATGTCAGCATTTACGAGATTCGAAACAGCAATAGTGCGTGTTGTATAAATTAGTTGATGGACAGAAACCAGTATTATAAGACGTTAACTCGCAGGTATTTATAACTGATATTACGCTTTATTATATCTTATATTCAGCCCTCGTGCATTTTATGAGTAGATACAGTAGCTAAAATTTATTGCAGCAGTTTAATGTAGTTGTAAACATTGTTTGACCCTGTGTAAAAAAAGCACGTGGAAATATTTATGTTTACATTCGGCCGAAAGATATAAACTGGCAGAAAATTGAAATTAATTAGGGCTTTTTTGAGTGCTCACTTTATTCCGAATCACCTATACCTAATATTTTCTATAAATTTAGTATGTATTATTGAAGTCTTTCCATTTCTTATCGTTCAAACATGTAAGTTACTCATACAATGCACATGGCAAACATACAGCCCATTACAATTATAATTAAAATTTAACCACACTGATAGCTAGATTTCTACTGCATATCTGAACATAATGGTGACAAAAAGATAACATAAGGAGATCCACGTTAAATTAATTATGAAGCAGACTACATAGTTAGACATTAGTTAACTTGTGATTATAATTTTAAAAAAGAGGCAGTTGGTTATAAAAGTCTTGAGGATAGGGCGAATAAAACAAATTTTAGCTTGAGACATACAAACAGTAATACAAGTAATGTTTTCAAGTGTCAAATAAGTCATGACAGCAGCTTCTGGACCTACTTCTAGTTATCGTTCCCTGCTTCTGACCAAGGAAGCAGACAAAACTGGCCACTTGTCATGAAAAAATGTAAACAGTAGACATAACCAAAACCAGAACAAAGTGAAACTGAATGTGCAGTGTAGAAAATACCTCAGAAAGAAGTACGAAACTGTGAAGTGTTCAGCCACTTCCCCATCTTGTTTAAATATTTATAAAGTGTTTTTATTTTCTTATTAAAATTTATATGTAAATCTTTCTTAACAGGCTATATGCCATTTTCAGGGTGAGTCTGTCAGGTGTCCGGTGTGATGCAACAGAATACAATAACCTAGTAATTGGGGACATGTAAATTTAAATTCACCTTTTCAAAATTCAATATAAATATAGTTAAGGAATTTTAAAGTAGAGTCATTTGATTATTTTCCTGGCTTGTTTAGTTTCAAATTGACCACACTAAAATTTTAATTATTTTTGTTGATATAACTTTTTCTTGTATTTTGACCAATTTTTGAGTTTTGGCAATTTTAGCTTATTATTAAATTTTCCCTGGTGAAGTGAGTAACTTCAGGTGTTGCAAGCTTCTCCAGGCTGTAGGATTTCTGGCGCCGACGTTGTGGTTGATCGCCTGCTTCATGGAATTCTCTCCATGACGTAGGTTATTGACGCACGTAGGTCAGCCATCACAGGGGGTTGCTTAGGGTATTTCGCCGCGAAAGTAGTTCCACTGTTGCGCACTTTTTGTCCCTAATTATTATATTTGTGTGGATGAAGAATTTTCTTTCAATGTAAAACCTATAAACGGAAATCTTGGAATGCTTTGTTTCATGTTGTAAGGGTAATTTTGCGGGTTTTGTTGAATTTTGGATACTGTTGTATCACTCCGCTGTGGTGCGCTATTTGTAACCATGTCCGTTGCCATGAGGGGGCAGTTTGTGCCGGGCGATGGCCCGAGGCGGTCGCAAGTTGCAGGACAGTGGGTGCCGGGCGCTGGCCCGAGGCGGTAGCGGTGTTGTAGAGCAGTTGGTGCCGGGCGCTGGCCCGAGGAGGTCGTTAGTGGTAGGGCAGTTGGTGCCAATAAGTGTTTCATCATTACCTTGTTTTTTGTTTAACTCACAGTCAGACATGGTAACACCGGACAGCTGACGGGTTTATTTGTGCTTGGTAAATAACCGCCTTTTGTAAGAAACTTACCGAATCCAAACATCTGTCAAAGTTAAAGTAAAAATAAATCAACAGTTGACTGAGTAAGTGAGTTGTTGTGATCGACAAAACCTGATCAGATGACTGAGAAAACCAAAATTAATCCAGCTCGTGACTTATTAGAACCATAAATTTAAAGAGTTAAATTAGGAAATTTTGTTAATTTGTTATTTTAGCATTGTTTACTATAAAATGTTATTTAACTCACAAAATCCTATCAAATAATACTCACGTGTTTATTCAAAGAAGAACTGTTATCCACAACCTGTATTACCATACAGTTCATTTCTAAAAGTGTCTACTAATTCCTTTTATCCTCTTTTCATGTTCCCAATTGACATGTATCAACCACCTGGTATGAGGAACATGTACTGTACTTTGGCAAAACACACAAACCAAAAGTACAAAAAGTAAAGCAAGTATTTCCATTAACTATAAATATTTTCAATTTATAAGTTCCTCATTATGTCACTGGCATACTGTAAACAGTTTTATAGGCATATTTTGAACTGTCATGATACAGAATAGTATATACGTACTATTATTTACTTGTGCTTTGATGTTTCTGAATGTGTGAAAAAAATAAAATTACATTGTATTTATTTATTTCACTACACAATTTTCTATAGCATTACTGTATGTAATTTATATATCACCTTTGCAGTCACTATGCCAACAGAAAAGATACCTATCAATGACATATTACCAAACACACACAGTACCTAAATAATGGAAAATGTACGTATTAGGTATGTACAAGCAGCAACAAATAGTTTGCAAAAAATTTTTGGAGATGGGTCTCTGCCACATTTCCTCAATTATAATTCCCAATTTTCTTCCTTTTCTGATTTTGTTTCCACCTACCAAAGACCCTGTAATTTTTACAGTGTCACAAGTGTCTAAGTCATATATACAGGATGTCCAGAAACTGCAGCATAATAAGCATACCACGCGAATCCTGGACTAAACTGGGGATGAAAATGTTAGTGGCAAAATATTGTATGATGACAATTTACAAGCACAATGAGGCAACATGAGTTGTCCCTGGGTCAAACACATGTTAATAAATGTCCACTGAGTATGAGTTAACCACGGTGGCTGTGGGAGCATCTGTGGTTGTGGCAACGACAAAGTTTGACAAGGCAACGCAGCCTATAACAGTGAGGTCACCTCAAGCGAAGGGGTCACAGTCCCGGTCCTCAGAACCTGTGCCTCTACACATTGTCGGGCCAGTGAGGGGCACGGTCGTGGTGCAGATTTCCAGAGATGTGTAATATGTGCTCGAGGGGCTCGAAAGGGCACTGGGGACTCCGGTGCCGTAGTCGTACTTCCCATCGGAACACATATATTGGTAAGTCAACCATCTCACTCTCAGGGTTCCCTCTCTTGTACACTCTCCCCAAAATAAGCCTAACTGGATTATTGTATTTACGGCTAAAATAGTAGAGAAACGGGATGTCACCTGCCATTGGAGCCTGCTACAGTTTGTTTTAATAGAGTAATTGTTAAATGTCATGTAGAGATATTGACTGATTGATGGTTGGAGTAAATTAGTGTCTGTGGTTTGTGGAAATTGTCTACCATTCTTGAGTTGCAACCCGACTTGTATTGTGTGACTGAATTGAAGGTTGAAGGTAAATTCATCTGAGTTGAAGTCACAACAACAGCACAGAGTTAGTCTTCTCTTGCTCTCCACAGATAGCTTACTGCCATTGTTATGACCATAATATTAAGGGCATAGGTTCTAATCCATAGCATTCCAAAAATTATTCTAAGTTTGCTTGATGTAACATACATAAAATAATACCTGCACGTGGAGAAGAGCATGAGGGAACTTTCTCCATGCTGTGTTCCCATATTGTGTGCATCAAATGTCGCCGTACAATATTTTGCCACTAAAAAATTTTTTTCCCAATTTAGCCCAGGATTTGCATGGTATGCTTATTATGCTGCAGTTTCTGGACATCCTACGTGCATGTATGTACATATACAAGTACATATGTATAGATGTGTGGGTGTTATTGTGACCAAAGTATTGTACTATGTAATTTTATGGATGTATGCATGCACACATGCACCCAAACAAAAAACATGCATACACAGATGTGCACACACACACTCGCATGCACACATACACACACACACACATACATTCATGCACACACCTATATATTTAGAAGCAATGAACAAGAAACCAACAAATATTTTCAAAATTTTTATTTAAAAAATTATTACCATACTTGCAAAAGTTCAGGTAAAATATCGTAAGCCACATTGCAGTGTTTTAACACAATTATTTTTCTTTAATATCTAATTAGTGAATATTATTCGAAAATTTACACGTCATAACTTATGGTTGTGCAAATGAAATAAATAGTCCGACAAATTAATAGAGAGGCATAATTAAGCTTGAAAATAGGTACAGTATCTCATTTAAATTAATCAAACACAAATTATTACCTTTTACCAAAGCACCATCAATAAACTCCACTATGTTTAATGTTTCCAGCATGCTGAAAAGTGTTTCAGCTGCTACATACAGTAGTTGCCAGGCTTAAATTTAATCCTACTGCTAAACAGGGATGGTACATTTTACACATGTATTTGATGTTTTTGAAGATTATTTATAAAGTTCATTTTGTTTGGCAGTGACACATAAAGAAAATCTATGCCAAAATTTTTTTTTCAGATGTTTGACCTACATGTGAGGGACCAGGAAATGAAACATCATGTAGACTGTAACTAATCTTACTTGGATTGTCACACTCAAGATGAACTCACATATATTTCTTTGTTATTGTAGCCGACAGCAGTTTATGCTAGTTACGAAAAGACTTTATACGGTATGACATAGTTTTTTAATGAGCGGTTTTCCGTACCTCAGTACTGAAACATGAAAATGGTAGGTATATGCTTCTGTTTTCAATTTATACGAGTGCATTTGTGTAGGATAGATTTGTAAGCATTGAAAATTTTAATGCAAAGATTATTATTTATTATTAACTAGAATGTGCCAGAATTTTAATTTGATAGTGCTAACTTGATAAGTGAGCTGGGCTAGCTCACCCTTATTTTGTTTTCCATGGACTTGGTGATATAAGATAATTCTGGTTTAATATGCTACTGTACAGAATATGTAATAGACTTTGAATTGTGCGCCTACGAGCCCCGCCAATGAACTAGTTATCCCCCCCCAACCTCTCTCGTCGTCGTACGTTTGTCAAGCTTCGAGTGGCCTCTGCCATATTCGTACCTTCCCTTCCTCTTCCCCCCCCCCTCCTCTCGGCGTCTAGGCTGCTTCATTCCTGGTTGCCTCGAGGCACTCTGCCTCCGCTTGTCGTCCAGCTATGTACTGCAGATCTTCTAGTGGCCGACGCGGCACCCGTACCTACTTGTCTTTATTCTGGTAAGCCTTTTGTTTGATTATTTACTTCTCATTTGCTTTTGCGTCTACATAGTTTGTTCACTTAGTTTCAGTCTCTTTTACTATATGTGGTGCAGTTTCGGCCGCGAGGGGATTTACGCCCCACTAAACCTTTAAGTGTGCTATATATTTTTCCGTTGTTAATCAATCTTTGGTCAATCCTTTGCAATTTGGTTGCCATTTACTGTATTTCATAGCACCGTGTAATTTATTGTTAATAAAACCCCTTTCGATTGAATTCTGCACGAGTTTACTTTAAGTATTTGTTAGCGACTATATTACCCAGTCCCAGTGTGAGAAGTAACGTTACCTTTTGGATTGTGTGGTATGGGAGATAGAAAGTGTGTGCCTTGGTGTGAGATCATTTGCTCATTCTAGATTCACAGCCGTTTGTTTTGTACAATTGTGTCTGTGAGATTCGGGCCCATAAGGTGGCTATGTCAATAAAACAAATGAAACAATGATATTAATAACTGATAACCATACTTCTTTTAGCAACTGTTTACTATTACAGCATTGCACAAAGACAGCACAAGGGATGTTCGTTAGTATTCATAATGGCTGCAGTAAAAAGTAATGTTGACTTTCGCTGCTTTCCATTACTGCTGATGATCACTGAAATCACTGATTACCTGTCAGTGTTTGCAAGCAGTAACAGACCAATATCATTAATATGTAATTATTTAGCCACTGTCAGTGGTTGAGAGTTTCTGAACAACTGGCAGTGATGACCATATAAATAACATAAAACTTGTACATGAATATTCAACAACCTATTTAAAAGCTTACTTTCATAAAAAAATAATTTTATTTGACAGAATTATTCAATAATGAGATACTTAGAAAATTTTAATTTTAGTTTTATACACATTTCAATGGCTCCTTTGGAAAGCATCCTCAATACATTTTTATATATATTAAATTCATTCTAATGTATCACCATGATCATGTGAATGTCCACAAATGTTTCTAGAGGACATATGTTTCGAATCTTGTGCCAATGTCTGGTTTTATTGTTGCAACATGTCCTCCCGAGCTCCAGTAAAAGCGGCAGTTGTTACAGTCTTGGATGAGAAGTCAGCCAAAAATCATCTACAGTGACCACCAGTGGTCATCAGCAGTAACAGAACTATAGCGGATATCACTGAAACTGGCCAGTGAAATGAGCTAGGATACGAATACAATGCTTGTTTTCAATTCCTATGATACGACACAAAGCTGCTTTGCAGACATTTACACAAATAACTTGAGTAATATTTCCTAGTCATTTGACATTACAGTACCGTACATATTTGGTTGCACAACCATTGGTGATTTATCTACACATTTACTTGTACAGCAAACCAGCAAAGCAATTTAGCATTGTAGGATTTAGCTTTTTTTTTTTTTTTTTTTTTTTTTTTTTTTTTTTTTTTTTTTTTTTTTTTTTTTTTTTTTTTTTTTTTTTTTTTTTTTTTTTTTTTTTTTTTTTTTTTTTTTTTTTTTTTTTTTTTTTTTTTTTTTTTTTTTTTTTTTTTTTTTTTTTTTTTTTTTTTTTTTTTTTTTTGATGGTAGTTACGCATTTCTTTTAAATTGTTGTATAGAGGTTTTTAAATCAAGATTAAATGATTTTATGTATGTTTTAGCTTTTAGGGGGTTGTGTATGTTTTTATTAAGTATGAATGACACTCTTGCAGGCTTCTGAAAATATTCTAGAAGGTTTAGGATTGTTCGTCTAAATTTTGAGTCACAGTTTACTGTTTCCACAGTCAAGAGTATTGATTTTTGTTGTTTAATGATGGTGAAGCTGGGTCACGCAATGTCCTGATTGAACGAGGGAGGTCACGTGACGCTGCTGGCCTTGTTGGAAAGCATCGGGCACTGTCTAGTTCATACTAGTTTTTGTGCCAAGACTTCGACGGGTCGGTTTGTGGCACGAGCTCACAAAACCAAAAATTAAGTGAGGATGGCAAATTCTACCTGCACCAAGTAGCACTCGTGGACGTAGTTTCCTATAACCTTTTTTTCGGACATTTATCAACCTTAGATTACTTTCTATTAAATTGTTTCCGTCAGTGCACGGAGGCTGATAGTATGTTGGGGAAGGTGGTGTCTCCACCTTCTTAACGTTAATGTGCAGTTTCATTGTGCTAGTTTTGAACTTAACAATGTTACTTCAGGATCGTAAATTCTCATATATGAGGCGTGAAGAATGTTTCTGTAGTGTACCTGGTTTCGTGAACAAATATTGTCTAACAAGTGAACTCACATCCTCTATTGCTTTTAAATGCTCGAGCGCACAATAAATATCCATTATTCTATTTATCCAGAGCATGGGATAGGTAAATTGAAAGTGTTTTTGTATTGAATTTTGCACTACGAGGTTTAAAGTCATTGTAAACATTACAGCAGTACTTTAAAAGTTTTAATAATTTATTTTTGTGACAGCCACACACTTAAAATTAGTATGCATGATGAATTAATTTTCATGAGAATGATTTTTACTGTAATTACAGTGATTTATGACTTTTTTTTCTTAACAGAAGCATTTCATATTCACTTAATTTTGCAAATGTAATTTTCTCAACGCTTTTTCATTAATTAGTCATCTAAATGTTACACGTAAACAAAACCTTTAGTCGTCCAAGCATTACCAGAAACCCAGCAAAACAAAGTGTTTTTCCCTCCACATCCTGAAAAAGATTTTTTTTTTTTTCGTAAATGTTTACTGAAAATTGTGCACGTGTTTATTTTTTGAGCGTGACGTGTTCGGAATAGAATAAACTGCTGTATTGGAAAACCCAAGATTCTTAATTTAAAGATGACCTAAATACATATACACCTAATTTGCTCCCCTAAAATGTTTAAAGGCTATTAATTTTGTTTCTTAATAATAATAGAACACAAAAATTATAACACACGAAAAGACAAGAAATCTTTGTATGAAATTTAAAGAGTAAATATATAGTATGAAAATCCATCCCAACTACAAATGGAGTTAACTACACTAGACCCCCGATTTTACGAATACTCACGGTTCCTCACATTGCATTCGTAAAATCGCTACCTTCGTATATTCAATAGCGACTTATTTTTGCCCCCCCCCCCCCTTAACAGAAAATTTTAAAATTGCATTTTTTCCGCAAAATGTCTCTAGGCCCCGACTTCCGTAGCATTTTGCGGGAAATTAATTAATGAAATAATGTAAACACAAATCGATATCAGTAGCCAGACGTCACACTGTTGAGCGGTAGATATGACCGACCCTTGTCCCCAAAAAATGAGAAAATCGAGGTTCCGAATGTCTTCTCTCGAGCGAATAGCCCGACTCCCGTAGCATTTAACGGAAAAATAAAGCAAGTGATAGTTTAAATATAAATTTATATCAATAGTCAGATGTCTTATGATCAAAAGAACACCGCTAAACAACAGATATGACCAATCCTTTTCCTTAAAAAATGAGAAAATCGAGATTCCGTGTCTTCTCTCGAGCGAATAGACCGACTTCCGTAGCATTTAACAGAAAAATAACGCAAGTGATAGTTGAAATATAAATTTATATCAATAGGCAGACGTCTTACGATCAAAAGAACACTGCTAAACAATAGACATGATCGACCGTTGTCCTAAAAAAAAAGAGAAAACCGAGCTGTCGAGTGCCTTCTCACGAGCGTATAGCCCGATTTGCGTAGCGTTTAATGAAAAAAAAAAAGTAGGCATTCCTTACTAGTAAAATGCCCTTGTAAATTATTCACCAAAGTACGAAGGAATAAGGGGATGTATTTATTCATTGCGCAGTTTTATATAACTTAATGTATAAACATTCCCTCGACGTTGTTGATGACTTGTACGAGAACGTAGATACTAGTAGCTAACAGAGCGGACAGATAGCGCAACTGTACGAACGTTCACAAGATGGCAGATAGATAGCAGCACAGTAGCATATAGCGACGTTGTTCCAAAAGCTCCATTTTGTGACGTTCTTACCTAAAATCATCGAGAATTACATGTATAAGTGATTGAAAATAATCACTTTCACAGTCAGTATATGCGGTAAAAATAAATTAGGAGTTCCGGGATTACGTAATACACGAACGTCTATTTATTTTCCAAGTTCGACATACCCGGAGACAAATGTTTCTACACTTGGCAAATAGGTAGTGCTATTATCGTGCTCACTTGTGAAACCCACGATTTACGACACGCAGTAATGCATTGTTTAAGCAAATTATGCGCCAAGTTAATTGTTTTAAGTACGTATGGTGTTAACGCAATAAAGAAAAATATCACGCTATTATTTATAGGGTTCGTGTAAAAAACTAAACTCATTCGGCGCAATACGAGAGATATATAAGACGACGTGAAACAGCCTAGAAGGAGGGTGTACTATAGTTAAATGAGCATATGCGCATGTGCTGGAACTTCGCGTCTATAGTACGACCTCAATATAGATCTTAATACGTCGTAGTTGGAGACAGGTCGGCCGGCTTGGCACAGGCGGTGCCGCCGCGCGGTTTTCAAACTGTCACTGCTGCATTTTTTTACGGATTTGCGCTATTTTTGTTTTATTTTTAATATTGTGACTTACCAAGTAATGACTGCAACTCTACATTCCATATTTTAATGCAGTGAATTAGATACAGTATGTTTTATTCATTGTCAACGTAATTCCTTACAATTTTTTTTGTCATATGATTTTGTTATTTTTTGAGGGTTCCTGAGATTGTATTCGTAGAATCGCTACCTTCGTTAAATCCAGGGTTCGTAAAATCGGGGGTCTAGTGTACTTCTTGCAGTAAGCACACGAGATGAGATGTGCCTGGTATCTATGGATATACTGTAATACTGCTCAGAGTGATAGGCACATTTGTCATGTGCCTAAATTCCGCCATATTTCAAATGTTTCTGAGATGTCTCATAAGCCTTTGGCAAAGCACTTGATTACACTGCAGTAGTCAAAAACCATCTAGCTTTGTTACATGTATGTAACATAATACTGTCAAATATTTACAGCCTTATGACATATCTGTAGTACTGAGTAAGTAAAATAAGATAAATGCACAGCTAAACTACAAATAAAGATGTTCAATGAAGTTTGGAATGTAAAAGTTTATCTGGGAGAGGACCTGCACCTGTTCCCACCTCCAACTAGTATATGTTATTCAGAACTGTGGCACAAACAGTTCTTCAAAATTTCAAATAAGGCAAGATTGGCACTACTGCTCCACCCCCAACTAACATCACTTCAAAGGCTAAGTTTTTTGTTGGCTGATCAATAGTGATAATCTCTAGCTGTTCACGTACAGTACACAGTAAAAATATAGTACATATTTCCAGCTCAGTACCTTAGTAGCAATCTCCAGGTCAGGATTAGCACTAAGCAGTAGTTTCAGAATAGCCACATTCCCTTTCTCCACAGCCCAATACACAGCAGTCTTCCTCTCCTGAAACACACGTACTGGTCATGAGCAAACACAAAGCCAACTATATTGTATAACTAGGGACCCTGGTTTCACGCGAAAAGAATTTTGCCTCGCTTTCTTTTGGTGCCTTACGTGCACATCTGCAGATCTGCTTTGTGGTCAGCGATTGGATATTTTAACTGTTATGATTCTTAAGATACTACCTGCAAATCACAGACGTGTAGTGTTGCAGGAAAGTTTTTGTAACTGACTCAGTCAAATGAGATACGGCTCTTCACACAGACACGCTGCCAATAACCAAGAATCAGAATTGCAAATATGCACGTAAGGCAATGAAACAAACTGGGGCAAAATTATTTTCGCGAAAAAACAGGGTCCCTACAACAGCATGGAATAACTGGACTTGTAAGATACAACACGAAATAACTGTATTTGTAAAGTACAAACTGAAACATAGGGATGAATAGAGCCAATCTCCAAATGAAATAACATATTTTAATATAACATGATCAGTTTAAAAAAATAATCTAAAAACCCCATTCTTGGCAATTGTACTATGCAAGCAGTAAGTGTCTTACACTTATTACATTTACGTACATATTTTGTTTCACCTATAACTTGCTTTGGCAGAAAGTGGTCATTACTGTATTTATGTATTATTTGGATGACAACATTGTTAGCTGGTTGGTTACCATTCAGAAAATATGTCCCAAACAATCTGTGAATATTTAAGTACCAACATAAATGTTGTGCAGTCACCGCAGCTCAGTTTACAATACAAAAACAATCTTCTTCCTTTATTTGTCACAACACACAGCTGCATAAAAAAAAATTAATGACTTGCCCAAGATAAAAGGCAAAGGGGTAGAAAATAATGTTATGTCACTGTCCAATATACGCATGCCATGATCATCATTTCAAGAAAGCAATGGGAGGGAAAATAGGCAATGAATTAAGAACACACAAAGATTAGCTGCAAGTGTTGGTAATTGCCTCTCTAACAACTATGGACAAGGAATCAGTATTCATAAGGAAATGGTAATCGGGAAAAACAGTGAAGGAGTGTAGACAATTTCACACTTCTAGTCCAACACATAATCTCGTTGACAATGAAGAATCAGGCTTACTGCCAGTTCAAAAAACACCACACCCTACCTTTCACCCCTAACTGATAATAAAAGGATCCGAGCAACCCTATCTGTCAGTTAACTTCAAAAGTTAGCTCAACAGATGGAACATAACAAGTCAAATTGCCCTGTATATAACTTGTTTTAGACAATGACAAATTAAATACAGCTGTGACACCAGCTACCCATCATAAATGACAATAAAATACAAATTTTTCAATAATTCCAAAAAAAAATATTTGTTTCAAGAAACTTATACCCAATCAAATCACTTTCATACCACTAAATACCTTGTTAGCACGTATGCATTTATATGCCCCATCAGCTCTTTGCTTTCACATCCCATCATGTGGACACAAGGTACAGTATGTATATCATTAAAGAGGCATTAGCAAAATACAGACAGAGTAGAAACAGTATCATTTTGAGCCAAAAACTCAATAACTCTAACAACTGCTGTAAACATGCATTCTCAATCATCTTATGGTATTCAAGCAAGTGAGCTAGCTGATGTAAGGTCAGGTATTACAGTACACATCATGTTTAGATCAATGCACTGAGACAGGTGACCCTAACAAGATTAATTATTGTTATGTAAACAAAGAAAAAGCTAAAGGCGAGGAATTTGTGCACGGCTGCTAAAACAGAAATGCACAAGTACTTGAAAACACGAAACACAGTTGGACGAGACACTTTTTGTGCATTTGAGCGATCACAACATTTCGTTGGCCAAGCCAGTTTCCTTGGTTGGCAAATTATGGCACACTGCAGTACATGATGGGCAGTAAACGGTAATCAGTAACTAGTACACACAGCAATCAGGGGCAAACTACGGTTTGGCAGGAAATTCTAAAGGAATTTATCGTATGGTAAATCCTGGTGTCAAACCGAATTTTGTGATGTACAAATGGACTACATCCAAGCACCTCAGTTCTGTATTACTGTATGATGGTGGTAAGGCCCTCACCACAATGTTGTTATAGCAGGAGTCAAAAGTAAATTTGTGGGAAACTGCATGTGCAGAAACTGGTTTATCCTGAAGGCTTAGGCTAGAACCGGCTATGGCTTTTTTGGTAACAGACTTGTTGCTATTTACCCAATATCTTTAAGTGTGTGCGTAGTGAGGCAAATGTATAAGACTGTGTACAATTTAGTATCTAACAACTACAGTGCACACAGTGCAATGCAGAACACACTAGCGTCACTACAAACACATGACAGATGGTGAAAGGCCACAGGGCTGATACCGAACAAGACGTAACCGGTTCTAGTCCAAACCTTTTGTTTGTTTTCAAGTAAATTCTTTATTTCGTTCGCAGTTTTATTTTCCAACTCAAAACTACCCATTTTAAATGTTTTAGAAGGTGTTAGAGCATGTAATTTATAAATTGAGTAATGGTATGCACTATGTGTCATAATTTAGAATGCATTAATTGAACTTCTCACTCTAAGTGGCTCTGAATTGCTAGCCTTGATCCTGTCATTTCGAAAGTTGGCACCACTCACCACTGTTTAAGCAGGTGTGTGACCATCATGGCATGACATTCATGAATTAGTTATGCAATTTATTTATACATGCATATATATATATATATATATATATTTACTTATTTATTTATTTATTTATTCACACACACACCTGTGGAAGTTGAATTCTTCTCTGTCACAGCCCACAATTTTTGTCAAGCAACACAGGGTAAAATGCTAACAAATTAGTAAAATTAGAGCTTGCTAGTCATGTAGAGTGGAATCCAAGATTTTATAGTTTTAATAGTAACTCTGTTTAAAATATTAGTTAATGGATAGACTCTTTTGTAAGGTTATATATCTTAACCGGTTTCAAACAAAGTTTTCTCTGTCAAAATCAGTCTCTCCAAACCCACCGATGTACAAAGATACTTCACCAATTTATGAGATATCAAAGATATCTGTAAAATACCTGTAATCACTTTTCACACCTTGGGTATCTACGATGCAAGGGGTAGCCACTCTTATATTTTCATAATTCTAGGTTCAGCGATTTAGGCTGTGCGCTGATGAATGAGTAAGTGTATTAAGTTGAGCTCTTCAAACCAGCAGAGAAAAGAACAGCATGTTACAGAGTAGGCAGTCATCTAAAATTACAGCAATATTTTACCAGATTTAAGAGATTTGGGGCATTTTTTAAAATAAATTTCACATGTTTTCACTACATTAACTGTCAAATTTCGAAAAATCATGAAACAGCTTTATAGATTTTTATGGAAGTTTAATATTGAAGTGCAAATCACCCCAATACCTCTCGACTGGAGTAAAGGAAGTTGAGAATTAAACACATTTTTTAAAATCTCTTAAGCTGAATCTAAGAAAAATTCAAAAATTCTATTTAGGTATTTATATATTTAAAAAAACCTTCTACAACAAAAATCACCTTGATACCTGACCTGGTTAAACAAAAAATGAGGATTGATTGAAAATACATTTCAGAAATTTACATCCTTCTAACTTTCAAATACAGAAAAACTGAAAAAAGTAGGTAAAATGCACTTACAACACAACATTTTTAAGCAAAAATTTTGTCTTCGCAACATTTTACAGCAAAATACTAACGGTAGATCATCAGGTTAATGACATATCTAATTTGTTGAAAACACACTTCACCCCTTTTCACACCCTTAAAGTTTTGAAAAATCACAAGTGTCTTATAGCATAAGAGGAAGTAACTCTCAAAATGTTATGTCCCTAGGTCCAGCTGTTTTGGCTGTGCATTGACAGGATAGTGAGTAGGGCACTTTATTTTATGCACAGATATATTTAGGTCAATTCTGATTTTAAATTTTCTACTTCTGTATTATCATAAGCAACAATTATGGACCATAAAAGTGCATACTTAACCAGACATCTGTAGAAAAATTTAACAAACATCTCTAAGAAAGCTACGTTATTGAGCATAAACATCCTACAAAATAACGTACTGATGAAGTAGATCTAGTCTGCGAAACGTTGTGACCGCGCGTCTGCGGAGAAATGTGTTCGTCCTACATATGTGTATTTCTATCTGCGAGTACCATCCTGTGAGTACTTGTGCACAATTCTTTCTGTTTTAATTGCAAAAGTAAACACTGCACACCTAACCTGTTTCATGAATTTTAAATTATCCTAGTGAAAATTTTGAAGTGTTCAGACAAAATGTATTTCCTTCAGCAAGTGCTTTAAAAAGTTTGTTTTATTTTTACTTTACAATTTCAATTGAATTTCAGAGTTTAGCAGCGTATTAACATACATTTTGATCTGTTTTATCACTATTCATCATATAATGTCTCTACAAGAAGAACTATAGTCCACAAACAACAAACACCAGGAGAAGGGAAACGGGGTTTGCTATGTCTCACCACCAGCTGTTGCACTGTACTTCTCACCCTGAATACATACGAACTATAAACGCCTTGCCGAACCTACTCAACAATTGCATTTTTGTATGACAAAATACGTAGGAACAGGATTCCAATTCCATTTGGCTTGTACATAAATCTTTCAATCTTTATGTAGTTTATTTTAGTTAACATAATGGCTGCATAGGAAGCAGGTGCATATGTTGCATGACACTCCAGCAGAGATGAACCTCAAGGACACAGTATGCACCAACCTTGCCAGGCACATCCACATCCGCATACTTCTTGAGCAAAGCCTCGACCACACTGCGATGTCCACCTTTCACAGCATGGATGAGGTTCGTATCATTGGCCCGGTCCTACAAAAAAAAAACACTACATTAAAATATACTCAATCACACACATGCTTCCATGAAGTGCAACTTTCTACTCACTGTGTGGCTTCCACAGTAACTAGCCTTGCTGAGCTACTTTCCACTTGCAACAAACCACAATCCTGTAAGAACTTAGTGAACTACAATTTATCTTTAATTGTCTTTAGTAAGTACTGTACCTAGTTTATTTATTTATTGAGTGTTTTATAAGCCCTCGAACTGCACAAAGTAGAGGTGCCTAAGGAAAAGGGGAATGTATTCGGGCACAGTCTGTAATAAGGAACCATCACAGTACTTGCCTAGAAAGATTTTGTAAAACCATGGAAAATCAAAATTAGTATGGCTGAACTAAGGAATCGAACTTGGAAACTCAAGAATATGAATCATGTGTTTAATCCTACTCCATCTTGCTCTGTCTACTGTAAATACTTTCAAGTATTAAATATACACTTTAGAATGCAGCTTCTAATATGCTGACTCTACCTTCCAGGAGAACAAGATAATGCTGCTGACCTGTATGTTGATGTAGGCACCAGAGTTGAGCAGAGCCACTGCAATCTCGTGGTATCCCTCTTTGCAAGCAATAGTTAGAGCAGTGCAGCCATCCTTGTCCAGTGCATTCACATTAGGTCGCTGCTCCAGCAATAAGTTCACTACATCCACATGGTTGCCCATGGTTGCCACCAGAAGTGGTGTCCACGAATACTGCAACACACCAACCCTAACTGCTACACATCATTGACACACTTGTAACAATTCTAGTCACATTTGATTCTTATGAAGGTTAACTTTTATTACAGTTTCATTTTAGTAAAAATTTATCTTATATATTTTATCTTTTTAAGTTTTACCTACTAAAGAATTTTGAGAAATGAATATGATACTGGTAACACAATAGAAAAGTTCAATGTAAAAGAAAAAAAAAACAGTACCTATACGATTTTTATCTGTTAACTTGCAAACAAAATAAATAAGCTACAAGATTATAGATTTACTATCTGTGTTACTAAGAACTTGACTAAGTACATACATATCAAAAGAAACTACATAAAAAAAGATTCTTTCATACTTCATATAAACAAGTCAGAAAGGTGAAACTAACAATTAGAAAGTCAAAGGAGCACCAGGATGTTCGACAGTAATTAGAGGAAAAGTCCAAAATCTCTCCTCACAGGCTTATTTACGTACTTTAAATAGCACTACACTTGTCAACATGCTCTAGCTTATAGTTAAGTTTAAAAGTACAGGCAAGTATTGCATACCATGCCCGCTGTGTCCACATTCGCTCCTGCTTTTAAGAGACTCTCCACTATTTCTGCATTGCCCTTCCTTGATGCCCATACCAGAGCAGTTGTCCCGTACTGCAACAGACCCACAGTATAAATATAATTCTACATATATTAACCACTTAAACAATAAAGACACCCCTAGAAGAGAGACAGTCAGCCATCAATAAATCACTCTGTTAAAAGCATACAAATAGCAAACAACAATCTAATTTGTAAGCAAAGTGGAATACTGTACATAATTTCTCTATCCTTTGTGAGGTATTCTAAACTTCTATTTATGCTGTCCATGGTAAAGTGAACAATTTTTCTAAGCATATCACTACAGGAATAAAAAGAAGTAAACAAAGTTTGGATATCCGTAAAATGAAAACACAGTATTAAGGATGGTTCACATGTCAAAGTTAATGTATATCAAGTGGTGGAAGGATACAACAGATAGAAAGAAAAAACTCAAGCAGGACTTTACAGTGTGCTAACTTTACCATTAAGAGTCATTTGTGGAAAATCCCTTGATTCATTAATGTTTCACAGTCATTACACTAATTTTAAGTTTTGAAGTAGCTGTGCAGCTGTTGGTATTCCAGACAACACTGAAACTAGACTACATTCTTCAGAGTCACAAATAGAAGAATTCCAAAAATTCATATACAAATCACATTCTCATTAAAATGTTTGATGTACCAATAACAAATACGTACATTGGAAAAAAAGTACATGTGATTAATACTTAAACTCTGGTTAATGAAAGTAACATATTTCTTGAGCAAAATATTTATACAAACATTCATCCTTCCAAGAAGGACATTATAAATTAAGTTACATTACAGCTTTTTAATCAAGGGCCACAAATGTTATACAGTTTCACAACAGAAATCTTACAGAATTAAGATGCAGCTGTGCCAAACAATGTCTGCTTGTTATTACGCACATCTCATACAAAGTACAACACTATTTCAATTTATAAATAAACATACATCCTAACTGCGTACTGAAAAAGTGATTAGAAATGTCAATAATACCAAATGTACTAACCTTGTCACCCACATTGACTTTGGCACCATAGCGTATGAGCTCCTTGACAATGGCAACATGTGCACGGCCAGCCGCCCAGAGCAGGGAGGATATGTGGTAGTTGCCATGAGCATTGACTTCGGCCCCGCGCTGTAGTAGTAGTTGAGCAGTGTCTGTGTGACCCTTGTAGGCCGTCCACATGAGTGCCGTCCAGCCTCCCTATGACCAAACAACTTTTTACCTCACTCCCACACGCACTTACTAGCTCACTCACAAGAATCCGCCAAACACTACTGCTGGCAGTCGATTGATATTTACACTTTAAAATCATTTAGACAACAACAAAACATGTATATTCAACATGTACAATACACTGCATCACATTACATCATATACCTGCAAGACATACAGCAGTGGGCACAAATATTTTACCTTGCTCATCATTTGTTAAGTCAACTAGATAACTAACTGGAAACAGAAGAAAATCCAAAGCTGTTTGGATGACTTATTTTAAAAACACATAGGCTAACAAAGACTGTCTTGTATAAAATACTTCAGTTTTACAATGATACATGTGCTTGGTTATTGCATTTTTATATAAATTTCCAACAGATAATGAGGGTGGATGTTGGCGCAGTGATTGGGGTGCTCACCTCTCACCAAAGTGATGCAGGTTTGACTCCTGACTGAGTCAACCCCAATTTTCGCATGTGCAAATCTTGCAGAACAATGTAGTTGGTCAATGGATTTTCTCTGTGATCTTCCATTTCCCCACCTCTCTTCATTTTAGTGCTGCTTATTTTCTTCACAGCAACCTTCACCAGTCACTGAAAATATCACTGTCAAGGGCTGGCCAAAATATTTTCTCACTCACCGGAGGGCAAAATGTAGACACAAACACACTACTGTGCTAATCCTCAACTCCAACTCTTTAAGGGGCGACTTCACACTTGTAACATTTGATTGTTTTATTGGTTTGTAGCTTCACACATATTCATGTAAGAGGCAATACCCAACGAGGGCCAGCAGTAAGAGGGTTGAAACAACCTCATCCTCCCTGAACTTCTAAGCTGTAAAATTTTTTTAGTGTCATCCCAATGGGTTTTTGGAGTTAACCAGAACGCCACAACTTAAACATTTTTACATGTTCACTATACTGAACAGCCAACAGAAGTGATCTTTGGGTGATTTTGCAATTGGAGCGTATGACAAGTGTTTTCTTAGATATATTCCAATGCTAGTGTATGTTATCAAGTCCAGAAAACCTACAGTTACATTAACGAGCAACAAAAAAATTCACAATTCAGAATTATTTTTGTTTGTTGTCTACACCAATTTTTGGGTTCTTTGGATTGTTTCTATGATTTTTGTTGTTCATTTTCTTGAGACAAGTGAAGAGATTTTAGTCAGTGCTTAACATCAAGGTTGGTAAGGGGTGGCATGAGGTGAGCACTAAGCAGCACCGGAATGAATTGGCGGGAGATACGGGAGATTCCGAGAAAGCCAGCCGACCAGCAGCATCGTCCAGCACGATTCCCAAATGTGAAAATCCGGGGAACAACCATGTCAGGAATCAAAGCCGAATCGCGTAGGTCTGACCCCTCGACCTCAGCGGCCTCCTTATTTTCCTGTGTTTAGTACTTTTATTAAACTGTGGCTTTTTCTGCAACTAAACAACATTCACTAGCAATGGCATACATCAAACAAAACATTTCCAATCATCAGCTAAAACAAGTTATATGCATCTACATTATATTCTCACTTTTAATTAACATTTTGGAGAGTAATTCTTAATGCTAATACTGTCAATTGCTTAAAAGTTTTACATAAAACACTGCAACTTTTCTGAATTGCAAAATACAATTTTGAAAGCAGGAGCTTTCCAAATATCCATAAAAAAATAGCAAACTACTTTAACAACCAATATTCACACACAGATTAAAACCATTTAAAATTATGTTTGTTTAAACAATCTCACAAAACTCTTTTTGGGTATTAAAAATAAAAAAAATATATATATATACAAACAAAAATTTCAAATTCAGGAAATAACAAAAATGCTCTTTAGTGGAAGAGATAGTTTGCACATCCTACTCCCATTAGCTGTAGGCGAAGATCATGATATTTTATTAATATAATTTCATGCCCATTGCTTTCAGCACTACCAAAATTATGTGTCACATTTGCATACAGCATAAGAACACCAATATCTTACTTTACTGTTAAAGACAGTCATTTATTAAACATCTCATTCAGTTGTTTCTCACTGCAAATTTTCATTTCAAGTATTTTAATATTTGTGGAAGTCGACAATCTGGAAACATTTTAACTTCAGTATGGTTGCAAACATACTCAAGATTTAAGACAAACTAAACCTTCTGAACTTCACATTCTAATGCACTGAGTGCATGAGATTAAATATTGCTAGATCTTTCATGGGTACCGAGTTCCACATTCAATATTTATAGCAATTATGATTTGGCTGTAAAAGTAACTTCAGATACTACTATGTAACTGCTTACATATAAGATCTGATAACCTTTTGACAATGTCTGTCTAATGTACAGGAAATAACAAACCCCTTGCATTTGTGATTTTTTTAAGATACAGTATGTCCTTAGTATTTAACATATAAATACCTATTTCCCAATTTTTGTATTACATACGTAAGTATGATGGATTTTCTGGTTATAAAAACAATACTCTTACAGTAAGTTCCTTAACACAAGCTAATTTAAGCTTGATATACTGTACATAAAAATACCAAAATTAAATTTCCATGCCCATTTTTTTAAAACATTAACGAAAAAAATTTAATTAATTAATTTACATTACTTACATCATAGAAAAATAGGTATTCCATTTAATAACAAACAATTCATGAGTGTAAAAATTAACTACTATTACCAACAAAGATCATTTCTGAAGGTCTTAAAAATTCCATCACTGCATAAAATAGTAGTTCTGTAACCAACTGTAATAGCATACCTTAAGTTTTAATAAACCGAATACCACTTTTACTTATACTGTAATTTTTTAATTAATGGTTTTAAGAACAAAATATTTCCAACATGTTATGAATATCAGAACAATATGCAAAGACAAAGGATGGCAAGTGACCACAAAATAATAAAATGGCTCACCATATCTCTGTGGTCAATATCCGCTCCATGCTCCAGCAGTTCCAGACAGATGTCAGTGTAGCCCTGCTTCGCAGCACACAGCAATGCAGTCCAGCCATCCTGCATTACACACATCATCATATCCTCCATCAAGCCCACACACACCCATGTCAGTAACTACACCCACTTGATGTAAAGGTGTAGTGTAGAATGTTCACAGTAAAGTGATAACTTTTGAAATACCAGTTACTATCTTCCTTTCAAACAATTTAGATCTATCCGATGATCGTAAATAAAAACTTAGCATTTAGTAACAGACACAATGCACAGATTTCACAACAGTCAAGTCTAAAGACACAAAATATGTTTTATTATTATTTTTGACAATGCTGTCTTAAAAAAATTTCTCACTGTACTGTGAACGTTATGTAATGGTTTATTTACTCACATTTGGTAATGGCTTTTAAAGGCACAGCTAATGTTTCATTTCACTTCATTATTAATTTTCCATCACTTCTTAGCATAAAGATTTCCACGTGACTATTAAACTGTGTATAGTACTGTATGTACCAATTCCATTGCTCTCAAAAGTTAGTGTCTAATGTTGCAGTAATGCTGAATTTGTCAGAAATTATTAAACTGCTAATACCTTAAATAACACTGTACAATATTTCAGTAAGTGTGGTGAGACTTTAAACAAAGATTACTTGTCTAACATACTATGGTGAAAATAATACACATGGTGCCATAAATTCTACAACTTGCATAATATTTGCAGACTGTGTAAAATATCACAAGAGCTGCAGGCATGCAATTACTGTACAATCAGTACAACACTGTACATTCTCGTAAAGAGGAACTAAGTGCTGCTTCAAGAAGTTTTACAGTGTTCTAGCTTTCATCCAGATGGAAGTACGGAAGGAAGACAACAGGCAAGACTAGTGGGCTACCTGGCACACCTCAGTAGATACATGTCGAGTACTACGACACCCATCCCTAATAGCAGACGGTAATATTGCTAACTTACTGTTGAACAAACACAGTCAAACTGAATCCAACATAATTTCCTTTGGGACAGCGTTACCAGAAGCAAGGAAGACATTTTATTAGGCGCATCACCTCCATCCAGATAGGCCACAAAGAACTGGAAGTCACACACCATCTAATGCCAATAAAAGCCTATGAAATGATGTCTGTCCAACTGTTTTAACATATGACATTACCAGGGTCATGTGTGTGAACTCTATTCCACAAGAGCCGAGTAGACAAATATGATGACTCTTACCGTCAACAGTCAAGCTTAATGACGAGTACGTTAAACCAAAAATTTAACCTCCCTTTGTAGCCAGATGATTTGCAAACGAAATAAATGGCCCCATTACTTTAATAAACATATATACTTTAAATGTCTTAAACACATGCCCACCTTACAATTCGTTAAGTCCTACTCTAAAAGTACAGTAGGGACAACCTGACACCATCACAATGTAGCTGTGACTTTGAGCCGGTAAACAGTCCATGTACAATGTAATGTATATAGTGCCAACAGATTTATAAGTATAAAAGTAATAAAAGTAAGTAGTTACAATTGCACAAATACTATCGCTAGGTACATGACAGATACAACAGAAGTGTACAGAACACATTAATTGTAAAATATATTAAAACTTACAGCATCTTCAATGTTGACGTCAGCTCCATGATTGATCAATTCTCGCACAAAAGGTAGCTTCCCCTTTGATGCAGCTACAATTAGAGCAGTAGTTCCATTCTGTAAAGATAATTATTCACAAGAAACTAACAAAATTATAATCCTAGCAGAACATTACAACTGATACTAAATGAGATATTTATTCTTCCAGTATGTAACAAACTATACATACAATTTGTCAGAAGTATTAAAGTTTCTCTATTACGCTATTACAAACTAAGCAAACTATTTTCAGTCAGAGGTGGCTTCACATGATGTGAATCTTTAAACAGCAATCAACAAAATTAAGGTTCAATTTACAAAATATAAAATTTAAAAAAAAAATTAAAGCTTCTAAACTTGATGTCAGTACACAGCAGTTTTCACATCATCTCTAAGTGCATTCATAATTAATGTTAAATTAGGAAATTATTTTTCATTTGCGAAAGAGAAAACTGCCTGACTAAAGTAACTAATAGTATATTATACATACACACACAACCAATTATATACATAGTAAAATACGAGGTTCTCATTTTATTAACATAGCACTATGAACAAATGACATTTGGAAGTCCTGGGTTTTATTCTATCCAACTGAATAAGGCTGTTTTTTCATTAAAATTTGTCAACAGAATGCTGTTGCCACTAGTTTTTATCTTTCCTTGATCACATCACAGCCTGTGTATCCACACGAATACAGAGTATATTTATGTCTTTATGTATTAATGGTATTACCTCATCACGATCGTCCACCTGCACCTTGCGACTCTCCAAGAAGCTCTGCAAACCTTGCAAGTTGTCATCCGTCACATAGCCGACGAGCGGGCGGAAACACAGCGACACCATGGACTCCGTGCGGTTGAGCGTCTGCAACCAGTACACACCCAAGTGAGTTTTACCAGCCAGCTTGCAGCCCGTACCTTCTCACACTATACCCCAAACTTCATTGCCACCTGCCTCCTGTGAGCATTACTCGGCAGAACAAAGCTCAAAATGTTCCTGCAAACAACAAGAAGCCACTCTAACTGACGTTAATAAGAAACACACACTAGCCACTACAAATATCTGATGCCTTGATCATGTGCAAGACATATGCTTGTAAGAGATAAATGGTATGAACAAATCTACTAAAGGAAACGCAAGAACTGAAGGATGAACATGAACATTTCATTATATCATATAAACAGGAAATAGGGATTGAAACAACATAAACTGGAGTACGAGAGATAGACTAAGAGAAGCTGGCAGAGATGGAGGGAGATAAACGAAGGTTAGAAAGAGCACAGCCTGATTACTTAGGCTTATTCAGTGACAAGCAAAGAGTGATGGATTACCTACAAAGCAATTATTGTTATAATCATCAACAGTCCGCTATGTAATCTTGCAATCCAAAATTTGTTCATGCTGTCTGCCAACAACTGCCACTGCTGAAGTAGCCACCATCAACATGGTATAATCCAAATTAACAATATTTATTTCTAAGCTACATTTTGTCAAAGTCAAATAAAGCTGCAGGCTTGCAGACTTGTCATGGCAAGCTTGATTCAAGCTTGAATCAAGTTTTTTTTGCTATGGAGGGGGGGGGGGGTGATCAAGGGCATGTTGCAATGAAATTGAACACTGCCTATGTATGTATTTGTATGGTAAAATTTCACAGATGAAAACAGTAATTTGTTACTTTTAGTTGTGAAAGTTATATGTGAACTGGTAAAA
Organism: Medauroidea extradentata; assembly: GCA_003012365.1. NCBI lineage: Eukaryota > Metazoa > Arthropoda > Insecta > Phasmatodea > Phasmatidae > Medauroidea > Medauroidea extradentata. Next base: position 36,161 of record PNEQ01126167.1, read on the forward strand.
TTTGTTTAACAAATAAGTTAGCAGTAAAATTTTAAAAGCCACAGTAATCTTTACTTTCTATGTAGATACACAATTAGTGCAAACTATTAATGGTGTGTTAGTAGTTAGTGGGAGAAGAAACAGCACAACTATAACATGTATGTAACAGGAAAATGTCAATTAACAAACTAGTATTAGTAGAAAACCATTTGCCTAGTATACTTATATGTATAAAGACTCAACAGCCTAGTAAGGGAACTATGACACAATGCCAGATATAATAAATGTACACATAATTTAATCAGGTGCGTTGGCATGGTAACTATACACACAAATGTGAGGGAGGGAAGCATTAATGGCAGGAGAAGAGCCACGCCACACAACTTGTCACAACACAGGTGGGCATGTACAGCAGTCTTGTTAGCGAGTGTTGGAGGCACACCACACTGCGCAGCATGGTATGTTAGCATGTTAGCACGTGGCACACCATGCCACCTGACCGTGTGCGAGAAGCGGCGTAGACCCAGGCCGAAGTGGAAGCGACGACCCGAGTGTGAGGTGCCATCGGGTGGTGTCACTGTGAAGGTGGGCAGAGCTAGGTGCAGGTGCGAGGCGGCAGACGCCGGACCATTGGCCACCCAGCCGCTCCAGCTCGCCGCCTCGGGGATGTGCAGGTGTAGGAAGGACGTACTGCGCCGGTGCTGGCATGGTCGCTGCTGGTCTTCCATCTCATGCTGTGCGTGCGGTCACATCTGCGGCCACACACCACCAACCTCTCTCCGTCACGGGCGCTTCCTTCTACGTATACACTTCATCCACGACTCGTTGCAGAACATCCGTCTTTACTGAGCTTGTTCTGGTAAACCATCCCTAACAGAGGGCTGGCTTGCAGAAATTACGTCCCAAAAGTCTCGGCATTTCATTTTGGCTTTAGCACATGCCAGCCACAATCATCGACTGACATCGTGAATCGCTGCGATGCTTGATCACGCCTTATAATAGTTAATTAAGGACATTTTTACATGCTTCCATACTTATGGCGTAAGACTACTCAATAGTCGATACACACTATTTCTAAGTGCTACGTACAGATTATAAATATTGATGTTTGCAATGTCATGCACATCACGTTTCCTTCGGTAGTAAATTGAAACGATATCAATGCTGCAAGACATGGCATAAATGTTGATTCCCACCAGACACTATATGTGACATATATTAATAAACTGGTAAAGATTATCTAGATTATTTAGAGAAGCCAGGCAACAATACAAGCAAATAAATACAAATGTAATCAGGAGCACGGTTTATTTTACCGCCAAATAAACGTGCAAGGGTGTTGTCAAGGTACAATGGGCCAGGCTACGGCACGTAAGATAATCTAGATGTGCATGTCGCACATATAGCTTTGTCATTAAGCTCCTTCAAAGGAACCAGTGTTCTTCGTAGTGTGAACTACAAAGTATCGCCACATCACTAAAGACGATGCAGTGGTATCCAATCCAATGTCTATCACGTCCAAGTGGGGAGTCAATCGCACTTCACAGTATCCAGGGAGTTAGCTTCACGTCAGTAGACCGCTTCATGCATCCACTTCAGTAAAAGTAACTCCCTGAATTATCTCTTTCCGGGAGCGTAAGCATACGCACATATGAAATGACAACACATATACAAAGTTCGGTGGAAAAAATACTTAGGCCTAATTAGACTCATACGAAACACTTCATCATAATAACAACGCATGGCAACACCAGTATAAATTAATTATCTGAAGAACCAAATCTCAACGTCAAGATCAAATTATATTTTCGTTCTTGAATATCTTTCTACAGCGGTGAAGGAACACTTATTACAGAACGAGTGTCGTGAACAGAAAATGTTTTCCAACACGTAACGTCACGATTAGTAACTTCAGAAACACTAGTAAATATGAACCACTTTGATCGTGAGTGAGGATCTTCGCGAGCACGTTCAACACGACAAGATACTACAGGCGATTACATTATTATTCAAGTTAAATATTTCGTAACATTCCAGCCGTATACTAAGTTGTATCTGACGATAACCAAATTGTGTCGTCGTTGAGGTCGTAAGCAAAAATACGGAAAACTCGTCCATTTATCAGGGACACAACTATGTCCTAGACGCAATCCCCCAAGTGAAGAGCACGTCAGCATTGATGATCGGTTTTCTTTCCCAGCCCCTGACTTGACTAGGAATGCTGGTATCTACCTTGCCTTGTAATGCATTGCCATAAGTCAATGCACGACGGGAATGTATTGAGACAAATTCAGCGATCAGATAAATGCTGGGATCACAATAGCGCGACAGACGTGATGCGAAGGGTGCGAAGAGAATAAAATGACTTGCTAGACAATCAACGTCGACGCTTCTATGACATCAGCACGTCAAAATTTTCAGTTATATTTTAATCACGTTGCTGACGCGACAAAGCCATCGCGTCGCATCAGTCGAGCTATTGCGATTCCAGCAAACACCTACGTATGTGGAACACAATTGGGATTAAGAAGTGAAATGAAAAGATGGAAGCCAGTGATGTCATATATAAACAGGAATAAATATAAGGTGAAAATCCACTTGTCACCTGCAATTTACGCAACGTTATACTTGCATGCAAAAAAAAGTGAGTTTAATACAATCAATAATCGAACCTGTGTCGTATTGGGGGTATTTCGAATGCCTATACGCAGCATATTCCTCTAACTGAGGTACAACAAGAAGTTGCCACCATACCTAATATGAGCCTACTTTTTCCAATGTGAGTGCAAATAAACCCTGAACATCTAGAAATATGTAATAATACAATAATTTATTCTCGCGCTATCTTATAGCGGTGGACTTACAATTAAGTTTGACTATTAAAATATATAAATATTAAGGCTGCTTTCTATCGGTTCCGTAGTTCTTGAATGAAATAAGATGAAAATGGCACGAGCAAAACACTCAAAGGTCATTATATCAAAATTGCAGCTATTTGAACATTTTTAACCACATAAGACATCTGTAAAAATTGTCAAAATCTCATCTAACTCGGTATACATTAAGTACTAAGCAAGGTAAAATGACAAGTGCCGTGTACATATTTTCAAAATGGTGGACATTTTAACATGACTATAATAATTACGAGATTTTATGAAAACCCGAAAAAAATGGTTCCTTTAAGTATCTACTTTGATCAAAACATGTTATAATGGCCACTATTTTCAAAATATATACACGGCATGCTCGAAATTAACAAGAGTCAAGGACTATACGTGTACGAAGTTTTATTAAATTCAGTCCACGGGTTCAAAACATTTGACACACACACACAAACCGCAGCACAGACAGCCACAAAAAGACACACTAGACAAACACAAAGAGAGGATATATATATATATATATATATATATATATATATATATATATATATATATATATATATATATATATAAACACAGAGAGAGGCGAGAGATAAACAGAGAGAGTGAGAAATTTTGTTCAGCGCTTAACATCGAGGTCTTTAGCACTGGTGAGGGGTGACATGAGGTGAGTATGGAGCAGCGCCGGAAAAATTGGGTGGGGGAGACGGGAAATCCCCGAGAAGACCCGCCGACCAATGGCATCGTCCGGTACGATTCCCACATTCGAAAATCCGGGGACCGACCCCGCCGGGAATCGAAGCCGGATCGCTTTGGTGTGAAGCGAATAGCCTGACCATTCGGCCACCGCGGCCCCAGAGAGAGAAGAGAGAAGAGAGAGGAAGATAGGCGATCTCATAAGTCTACTTTTTTCCATCGTAAAGTAGGCTAAAAATGTACAGCGTAGAGAAATTGTGAAAAGTGACCGCCTACTTGCAGCTATCTAACACGTCGAAGGTTCAGAAGCAATTCAAGGGATACGGGCGACACTTATATGCGCACCTAGTGCTCCACTGCTCTTGTGCACACAAGGTTCTTGAACTGGTGAGCGGTTTTCCCGCCATACCGCAGAAACTGATACCTTGACATTTTACTACAGGAAAACATGTACATGAGGTTCGGGATAAAGTCAGCACTCAAAAAAGCTCTGCTAAAATTATTTTTTTTTTTCAGCCAATTCGTAACTTCCCGCGCATAACGACTAACGATGGGACATGTCTAACCTCTCTGGACATATCAGTTGATTGATACAAAAAGTTTATTAGTTGTATGAAATACAATTATGTAGATTTCGATTTATCTCGTTTCAGTATTATTGTATGTAAATAGGTAAATACACGGAACTATATTGCGTAATTTCGTTACCAACCATTCAAGCAGCAGGTGGTCTACAGTAAATTATTAATTATATGCGATAACTGCTAGTGATACTTTTCAAAGGTTAAATTTTTAGTTCTCACTTTATTCCGAACGACTTATAACTAAATCATTGCTGGAAACTGGTATTATGTTTTCGTATCAACCTGTGCACTAAAACTTGATATATTATAATAAAACGAACAAGCTCTTATTTAAAGTTGACGGGCTTGGCAGAGGTAATTTTAATGACCGTAATGTTTTCGAAGCACCGAACAATCGTCCTCTTATTATTATTTTTTGAAAATGCCAGAGAAAAAGGGACACGAATAATAGTTCCGCAAAAACAGTAATATTAAGGGCACCGCGTACCACGCGCTTCAAATGCGTTGCAGTGTGTTCGTAAACAGGTTTCCTTTACGAAATAATTCCACATACGCTCAACAAATCGACGTACGAAAAGAAAGCACTTCACACGAGGTCGTAATGCCACTTTTAAGACACCATGCTTACAAAAACACTGTTTAGAAACCTCCCATATAGCTGAAAACGGCCTCTTCAGAAAATCAGACTGCCGCACTTCAAAGTGTACTGACCGGAAGTGTGTGAAACTCAGACTGAGGCACGTACCGAACCTTGCTACAGGCTTTCCACCAATACAATTATATAGTCACCGCTTAAAATCTAACAGTAAAACTTGATCGGTGGAAATGTTGCATGCTAGTTAGCGCCTGGCTGACAGGGTCGATGCGGCATCTGATGTGCGCTTCAAGGTCGCTTTTACAGCTCCGTCGCTACTGAACCTCTTTAACGCAGGGTAGGCGGCGCCCGTACGTGACGTTTAGGTCGAATCAACGAGCTATAGGCCTATATGTAAACATAGAGGGGTGGAAACAGCAATCTCCAAGGCTCTGAGGTGAAGCCCAATTGAACGTGGTATTTTGACTCTAGATAAAATGGCGGACTCTTATTTCCGGTCGAGAGACGAGAGCGATTATGCTAATTTAATCTTTATTACAGTATAATATATTACAATAATTATTGGAATTTTTTCCTGTGTTTAACGGGAATATAGTGGAGCTATAAAGTAACGGATTTTATGCGAACATAGTGACAGATTTTTAACATAATGTTGGCCACACTGCAGTTCGCCATGTTTTCTGGGGTCAAAACAGCCGTTCAATTGGACTTCACTTTGGAACCCTTTCCGCCCCTCTATATTAACTATATAGCTCGTTGGGTCGAATAATACATACACGCCAGGGACTCAAGAGCTGGCGTGCGGAGTGTAATTCACCAGCATGGCACGGTATTGCTTATCGTTAGGGCCCGGTAGTTTTCGCGAAAATACTTTTGCAGCACTTTGTTTCAGTGACTTACATGCGCACCTGCATCTCTGCTTTGTGGTCAGTGATTGGATGCCTTAACATACAACGTCTGGAGGTTGAACCAGCAAATCACAGACGTGTTGTGACACAGTTATCCGTGTACTGATGGCACAGTCAAACTAATAATATCTCTGCACAAAAACACTGAGCCAATAGTCATGAAGTTGAGCGGCAGGTGTGATCGTAAGGCACTGAAACAAAACTACCGGGCTCAACTTATCGTGTTAGTAGCATGCTGGAACAATGCAGCAGGCTCTAAAGGGTCCCCGCGAAGGACAGCGTGAATTTATTTATTTGCGGAAGAATTCATTGTGCCTGATCCACAGACGCTTCAGTTTAAATTGGGCTCACGCACATACCAACCAGCGTAGAGTGGCAACGTGTGCTTACAGAGAGTCCGACTTCTACTTGGATTGCAATGACGAGACACACACTCGACGATAACAAGGAGGTCGCGAGCTTCCAGAATGTTGTACTGGACAAACGATGGACATGTTGGTACGGGGTGTGATTGTGTATCTTATCTGAAATAGATTAAGAAATAGTAGCCTACTATCTCGTGATATTTAAATGTTAATGAAGAAAAATTTGGTCAGGCACACAATGGTCGACCGCATGGTGAGATCTGAGCAAGCGGCAGACGGACGTATACTTTGAGAGACAGGTGGGCGTCTTCTCATTTGAGAAAGCACCTTATGGGATGGAAACCATTGGAAGGGGGAGGGGGGCACTAACCGGAGTGGAAGGATCCGAGACAGAAAATACGAAAACACGTTTCATTTTTAGCGAGTTTTCTCACAAAATATAAGTTACTAAATGGTTTTAATACATATGTATTCACAGAGGACGCACTTTCCTATAAGTAAATTATTTAACACAAGAATTTGTATTGTTAACAAGTGGAGGCATATCATACGAAACTCAATGGAATTATATTTTTTTAATAATCGTATTTACGTTTCGGTATCAAAACTTCTATTCAAATAACAAAGATACGACTTTTGTCTTTGATTTAAAAAAAATTACTCTGAAAGGTATAATATTCTTTAAGGAATTAGAATAAATAAGGCATATTTAAATGGTGCTAATTTACTAACTAGGGAAGATCTTCAAGGTGCCGCTTCTGGCCTGTAAGATTAGCCGACGTGTCAATTAACAAATTGTCTGAGATGTGCAAACTAATCAACTAGCGTGTCGTTCTCATCCAGTAATTAATAGCGAATAAATGAAGTTTCGATAAGATGCTGTCTGGCAGGCAATTACCCAGGAACGCATCCAAGGATAGTTTGGTGATTTTAAGCCACTATGTACAGCAGCTGTATTTGGTTCTCTTGAAGGAGTTATAACTAGGGCCACGATTTTGTCGCGAACAGAATTTTGTCCCACATTGTTTCAGTGTCTTACAATCACACCTGCAGCTCAAATTCATGACTATTGGCAGTGTTTTTGTGCAGAGTCGTTATTAATTTGACTCTGCCAATCAGTACACGGATAACTGTGTCACAACACGTCTGTGATTTGCTGGTTCAACCTCCAGACGTATGTTAAGGCATCCAATCACTGACCACAAAGCAGATATGCAGGTGCGCATGTAAGTCACTGAAACAAAGTGATGCAAAAATATTTCGGGCTCTATTCATGATTACCGGCAGCGTGACTTTGTTCAGAGACATTTCTCATTTGGCTGTACCAATCAGAATACGATTATTGTGACTCCATACATCTGTGATTTGCCAAGGTAACTGAGGATAAAATCATCCAATCACAGACGATGTAGCAGAGCAGCAGACGTGCACATAGCTAGAGTCATGGACTTTTCGCGAAAAGAATTTTGTCCCAGTTTGTTTCAGTGCCTTACGTGCACACCTGTATCTCAGCGTCGTAGTTATTAGCAGTGTCTTTCTGCAGTGACGTCTCCGATTAGACTGAGCCAATCACAAACATGTTACCGCAGCACCACACGTCTGTAATTCGCGGGTACAAACCGAAGACAAGCGAGAGTTAAAACATACAATCACTGACTGTGAATCAAAACTGTAGACATGCACAGAAGAAACTGAAAATAAAACTGGGCCAAAATTCTATTCGCGAAAAGTTCACAGCCCTACACATAACACATTGAAACCAAATTTTGCAGAAATCTTTTCACCATAAAATCGTGACTCTAGTTATAACATAATTGCTGTCGCTAGTAATACTGTCACTTTGCTCTGAAACAGGCCTAGTTTATAACCACCTCTATATCAGATTGGACGAATATTCACCGATTCTGATTACCAGTGTTTTTTATTTGTAATGTTCCCGGCTGGAGCAGTTTGAACAAATTAAATCAGTGAAAAACCTCTCGTATTAATTACATCGTTATTGCTACAACGCAATGTACACACATTAATTACAGGTAATGTAATGTAACGCAGAGTAATCTAATAATGTGTCTCAATTCCCATCACACAACGTAAGGGCTTCTAGGAGGACTGAAACGTTAAAATTTTTACACAGGAAGGTGGGAATGGAAACGTATCGTTGCCTCGAGACGAACAAAACACCACTACATCACATGTTGACTCCTCCCTCTTCTGATACACTATGTATGTTATTCTTCTGGGATTTTCAACAACGAAACCGTAGCGACAAGTCTGGAGGGACGTGTCATCGGGCTGTACCTTCTTCCACGTATACTCTCACTGTTATCGCGTACCTGATTTTCCTTGAACAAGTGTTACCTGGGTTCTTGGAAGATGTACCGCTGCATGTGGGTGAAAACATGTTGTTTCAGCTCGATGGCAACCCATCTCATTTCTCTTGCGATCCGAGGTCATCTCGAACAACGATTTGAGCAACAGTAGATCGGTCGAGTTGGAACGATTGCTGGGCCAGAACGTTTGCCTGACTTGACTCCGCTGGACTACTTCCTGTGGGGTTACAATATTCATGTCAAATCAAAGGAAGACTTGCTGGTGCGGGTTACGGCTGCGACGAATCTACAACTTGCAGGTATTGGTGACCGTGTATACCAGAACATGATATTTGTAAGGTAGAATGTTTGTGTAGAAGTCGCTGGACGTCGCATCGCACCCTCCTTGCATGTGGACCCAGAAGAACAACACCAACACACAGTGTGCAGCAGAAGTGGGAGAGGTCAACACGTGGTGTGATGGTGTTTTATGATTGTCGCAGAGAAATTGTACGTTTCCGCATAAAGTTCCTATTCAAAACGTAACCGTCTTGGTCCCCACTACAAGCCCTTCCCTAGTGTAATTGAGACTTAGACGAACTCTGTATTATCTACCAGAAAAAGCTTTAGCTGTCATGATTTTGTTGCTTGAGTAAGTGCAGGGACATTACTCCTTAAAATGTAGTTTTCTGTAACAGGCCCTACCAAGCAAATCTGAGCAGTACTCTCCAGATACGAGGAATAAAACGCAAAACGGGCATCTTGCAATCTTGTAACGGTGCAAGTACGGCAGCTGCATGCATCTCCGCACTATGCCAAGCACAAAGTAAAAAAACACTTATCAGAATTTGTTAGATATATTATACAAGAGCACAGCAAATTATATTTTAGATAATATTTTGAGAACGGAGTGGGGAAAAACTTCGATTATACCCGTGTACATGTGCACTTTGAAAACACACTCTCGAGTCCTCAAACTATATGAAACGTCTTTCTTTAACTGTATGTAGCTTGCTGTATGACCAGAAGCAGCTACTGTCAGCCTTTTTTACTATGAACTTCTGCCCTTCATTCCCTGCTGCCGCACCAGTGACACTTCCATAACGCGTGTCGCTTTTTTCTCGCATCCTTTATAAATTACAGACGCGTCAAGAAACCTTGCATTATTTTGCACACACGCCCGTTCTTTTAAAATATCTTACTCAAAACTATAAAGCAAGTGAGGTTTGGTACAAGGTTACAATTCTATGCGTTGAGGAAATCGCTAGTCAAAAGCTCACAACGCTGGAAGATAAGTTTATCGCTCCACTACACAGTGGCTTCCACCGCAGTGTTAACGACTGAAAAGATCACGAGGAAAAACCGTACTCTGGGTGTTCGACCGTTACGGCATGGCAGCCACTTGCACAACTCACGAATTTTCCACTCACACTCATTCTCTCTCTCCCTCCATCTTCTTCTTCTCTCGTTCTGCTTTTCTTCTCCAGTTTACAATTTTTGAACTCAACACTGTCTCATTTCTAGTAATGTTCTCAATGGCATATATAACTATAGACATTTATTCTGCAGGCTGAAGATTACAGCCAACCAACATACTCCGTGAATGTGTAAAATCCAATTTACTTTTTTTTCCCACTATAGTGAAATATCTGGCGCAAAGGAAAAATTAACGCCCCCCGAACGGAAAACATTGATCGGGACAATTATATCTCGCAATTGCAGTATGTAATAAAATAACTCACAGTATGATTTCATTATAAACCCACATTCATACGAAATAACGTTTCTGCATTACGAGAAGCTAAAAATAAATTAGGAATGATCCTTGTACATAGAAAAGATTAAAGCTACGCAAGTATAGAATTATCACACTTTTCAATATCATTAGCACAGGTGACTTGGGGAACGCTTAAAATTTACGATGCAATTTCAGGGAATTTTAAAGTTCGTATAGGAAAACAAAGACGAGCAATCTTATAACCCAGTTTTGGCCACATTTTCAGTAGCGTTCGTTTGCTAGAGTGACACATTATTTTAGCACATTCTCTTGGGCTGAAATAGAAGTTATAAAACTACAATGTCATAAATAGTCGACAAAAGCAATCACAAAGTTTGAAGAGTGTGATCTATTCGAAGAGTAAGTAACCAATTTTATCAAAAAAAAAAAAAAAAAAAACAATTACCGCAACTCGCTGGAACACATTTCAAGCGCAGTTAGCAGTCCCAAAGCACTTATCGTGGACAACACTAATTTGAGTAATTTGCCAGTTTAACGTGAAATGTAGATCACGACCAACTGGCCGTTATTATTCTGAAACAACGGCTGACTATATGACGATGTGAATCGTGAGTAAATATAAACAAGTGAGAGAATTTCTTATCACTGCTACGTTAGACAACCAGGGTATCTAGGACGTTACATTTGTTTGCAGCTTTGATACGAGTGCTTCTAGCTACGTAAGTAAGCTGCTGCACGTTACACAACTGCCATATTGTACCGCTGCAAAGCGTTGACGTTTCTTGCATCTAGACGTAAGTGCAGCAAGGAGCTGCAGAGTAAAGTATGAAGCTAAGTCCAAGTTTTCACACCAAATTTGTACCAAACTGAGTCGTCTTCACTTGACCCGTAATATGAAGAGTTGTCCAATAATCATCCGACATCATCTTAAGACACGCGCTTGAAATGCGTTATAATGTACAGGGAAATACGTATTGTTGTACGAAACTATTCCACATGCACCCGTTGTGCCAATGTAGGCCTACGAAAGAATACTTCGGACAAGGAATGACGGACGCACACAAAAGCTATAGAGGCGGCGTGAAAACGCCTGGTAGTAGACGACACATCATACAGGCGGGGCCAACACGTTGACTATCAGGCATTTTCACGTCACCGCTAGCATTTTCGTGTGGATTTTTTAAGGAAACGGTAGGTTCTAGACACTTTCACCAAAATCACCTTTCTTGTTCATTTTGACGTACTGAATACGACGATCGCATAAGAAGATCATGTCTCATAACGGCGAAAAAGTTGTATGCCAAATATCATAGGGACCTCACTTCTATGTTATGTATGTTGGCGAAGGATTTCAATGTTGTTTTTTTTTTCGTATGTTTTAGATCTCGAATGCACCTAACAATGTTCAAAACACCGTGCTTTTATTCACAACAATTTCCGATATTTCGCAAATACACTAATTTAAAACTTGAATTACAACGGGGGATAGCTCCATTACGAATTGAGGCATACGTTTCATTACATAATTGGCACTATTTTTCACAAGGATTCATCTTGCAAAATACTTTAATCGGTCATTTGAGAAACGCCACATGTCATATTTTCTAAAACATGGGTTCATGCACATTAACTCTTAAAAGCAAGAACCTCAACACGCTCAACACAGAAGTAACACATACACAATTTATTTATAACTAGAGTGCCTTATTTAGGTTTATCAAAATATACAATTTTCAGTATTACAGCATTAAAAAACTTTTTCGTGAAAGTGAAGTGTGGCGTTCCTCAAATGACTGATTCATTTGAGGTCAGTTTCCGGACAGCCTGTATACAACTAGAAAGACAATTCTTTCGACGCAGGTATATTTTACTACAGAAAAAAATACCTGCACTGTTATAAGGACAGGAGAGGGGTGGAGATCTCAACTATAAGAAAGGGGGTAGTGACGGGTTTGTTACGATGTCCCGTAACGCTATAATCTGCACAGCAAATTTTTATTACAATATGGTGTGTCAACACGATACAGCGACAGCTACGCACATTGCTGCTTGACAAGTATTTTAAGTAGTATATTTGATCGCCAGCAGTAAAAAATTTGTTTATTAATCTCGGCGGTTCCCAGGTTAAAATCAACTAATTCGACGGAGATTTGGAAATTTGATTACGCTTTCGAAGTCCACATTCATGCCGTGTAGCGCGAAAAAAAAAAAAAAAAAGTCGAATCTTGCATATGAGCTTAGAGCTGAAAATGTCAAGATCCAAGATGCTGAGGGTTGATCAATTCCTTTTAAAACTAAGTCACGTGTTATGCGTAAGGCCAAACTGGAGCCGAAATGTTAATACAGGTACAATATGTCTCATTATCATCAATGTAGGAACAGGTTGTGAACTATCTACCGTGGAGTACATCTGAACAACCTGATTTTGTTAAGAACAGCGGTATTTCCATTTTTACTGCAACAAGAAGTGCAACGAATTACACAACACTAAGTGAAAAAAAGTTCTCGCTAAGAAGTAAGGTAACATTACCGAACAAACGTGAGTAGTAAGTCTGCACGAGTAATCACAAGAAATATACCCAAGTAACTGTGGAAAATTATACCTGACAATTATGTATCCACATGCCTTATCATTTTAATATTTTTGTCGTCGTGCATATTACACAGATACTAATTTAAGGTATGGGAATTAATTGGCAGTAGTCACTCGAACCACCTTGCATCAATAGCTCAGAATGCAAACCACTACACCAATTAGGGTTTTAGAATAACACTACTTCTTAAAAACGCATGTCGAATTTTTTCCTGAACTTTTATTTAACAGATGCGCAGAATGTTTTACGAATTTTGTACTATAATTCGACCTTACGTGTTTGTGGAATTACACTGCCATGCGTGTGGATTTTACAGCAGCGTGTAGTAATTTCACGTCTTACGGAACAGAAAATAAATTACCCATACAAGTTATTGTATATTACCTTAAGTTTATCACGTTAATTTACGTGTGTTCAGTGCATAACGCAAATTCCGTGAATATTATTTTTCTCAAAACTGTATGCAGTTCATATGACAATTGCCATTTTAAGAGCATCGTTTCCTTTCGACTGGCTTACATACTATTATATATATATATATATATATATATATATATATATATATATATATATATATATATATATATATATATATATATATATATATATATATATATATATATATATATATATATATATATATATATATATATATATATATATATATACATGCACATAAGACTATCGTACAATACGCAGGGCCATATATCAACAGGTTTTCCTAATTGGGGAGGGCAAAAGTGTTTTTTGCCGCCCCCTCTCTAAGTTGTTTACAATTTTTAAATGCAATAGTAATTGGAACCTGCAGTACCTACGGGACCTGCCACCCCTTCAGACTGCCGCCCGGGGCACACGCACCCTTTGTCCCCCCTCCTTCCCTCCCAAGATCCAACCATGGTAATGAACAATCATACTTGCGCATACGTTTCAATATTTTATGCTCGTTTATAATACACAGTGTAGTTTTTGTACTTGGTAAGAAACTTGGTGCAGCAGAAGAGTAAGTAACAGATACCTAAAAATTTCAATCACACGATTCATTCTTGAATTTCAGAGTCAGTGAATTAAAAACTCTTTGGCAAAGAATAAAAAAAAATAAGAAATTTGTATGTTTAAGAATATTAAAAGATCAGTTGTGTCCCTATATAAATCTTGCACTATTTTTTACATATTATAGTCCAGGCCCTCGTAACTGGGACAAGGAAAATAAATACTTAACCTAATAATGCCGAAATTCCCACCTTCCGAAGACCAACCTAAGCAAAGAAAAATAACTCTTACAATGAAATAACAACTGCCATTCACAAGTAGTTTTATTTATTACGTTGATAAGATAAATGTAATAACGATATTTATATTATGAAAATGGCAACTCTGAAACGTCTTTTCTCTCCATTATTAAATTGCGTGTCCTAGAGTCGGTATTTAGAGAAGGAGGGGGACTGAAGCCTAATTCGGGCGCCTTCGGCGTAAATAAGTTTTGGTTGGTATTTTACACTCTCTAGTCAGTATGATCAGTATCGAGGGAGAATAATTGGTCCCATGCAGTTAAAGCCATGCCAGATAGTTTTGTCTACGTCGGAGAGAAGAATTCTAAAATGTTTTGACGGAATGCTTTAAAAAATTGAAGACTTAGATCAGTCATACGATGAAAAATTTTATGTAGGCCCATTGCAAAATAATGCACATTTCGTTTACCAAACGTTATTTTTCTTGATTTTGGGTTATTTTCAAAATTGGTGCTTCTTCGTATACAAAATCTAAAGAAACTATGAGGTTTACTGCTACAAAAGTTCGGTTAAACGTATGACACATTTAAAGCACCAATATAGGGATTCTTCGATATGAAAATTATGTTACTATTAAAATAATATTTTCAAAATAATTACAAACCTACCGTACGTATAAATGATACATAATCATGTGGATAAAAGTGAGCGAGCGGCCCCTGCAGCTGAAACACGAGAGTATTAACTGACTAGATGCGGCCCTAGTCTTCTTCCTCTCACACTTGCCTTACCCGAGGCTGCTCAACAAGAATGCATCATGTTGACTTGCAGCTCACTACTATGACGTAGCTGTGCAGCTCACCTGGGAGATGCTCCTGATGAAGTGGCTGCGCGTCGCGCGGTGGCCCACACCCTGTCGCCGGTTCATCTCGACGACTACTGAGTGTGAGTGTGTTGCTGCCAGCACTCAGCACTGTCACCGCCTTAAGTCACCTCCCCTCCCTATCTCCCCACTCCCGTCTCCCACCACTAAGGAGCTTGTTGCTCTGTGACCGCCGCATCCTACCTACTCCACGAGGACCACTGCCTTCTCCACCCTATGCCCGAGGGCCAAACACTGGCCCGCAAAAAAGATGAAGCATTTCTGCAATATTTTAAAATTATTTACTCTACAATAACAATAACTCAGCATTTCTCGACAAAACTATAGAAATGTGAATTATGTGCCTTTTTATCGTTGTATCATTATACTGGACTTTTTTTTTTTTTTTTTTTTTTGCAATTTCTGAACTTTTCTAGTTTTTGTTCTTAATTAAGTTGTAAAATAGTAGTTTCTTTTCATAATAACTGAGAATACGCTGAACCAAAACATTTTAAAAAATAATTTTTAGCCCATGAAAAGTAGTCAATGAGAAAGTTATCTATGGTGGTCAGGCCTGCCTGTCACGTTATCGCCCTGAATTATTTCTACTCCACTCCCACCCTAGGTTTACGATGCACTTAGCCACGTGCAACTGCTATATTCAAAACAGTTTTTAAATGCATTGCTTTCACTGTGTTTCACAACCTGACAACTATCTGAGAGACAAAACACCCACGTAACTGCATTTAAATTTAACACTATATTATTCCGCCGAGGCACAAGACTACAGAAAAACAGAATACATATACATTTTTAAAAGGTCTTAATTCATGCACACAAATGTAAGTAAAAGTTTATAAATTAACAGCGGTAATTTTTTAAGGTTTCTATCACCGTGTAATTGTTCTTAGTGTGCACTGGCCGAGTTGCACGTATTCCAGTTGCCGGAACTCGCGGTGAGAGCATTAGGATTGTCATATTCCACTTGCAAGTCGCACTCGGCGAGTTAACACCGCCAGCAAATTTTCCTGCTTCGTCTCCAGAGACTTATGAATTTCAGTGCAAATATAGCTGCGGACACCGATTACGTAAACGCGGAAGGAAATAAATTTTTGGAGCGAAAATTTAGCCATCAACATCAGCCAATTTGGAACTTGAAAATTACGTAAGAAGTAACATAAAGCAAAAATATTGTAGTTTCACTAATAATAACATTTGGCGCTAAAACTTTGATGAGGTAAGCGTAGCTGAGTGGTTCGTGTACATATTTACTAGACGGTCAACAAAAAGTGGATATAATTTCCTCCCGGATTTTCGTTGATTTCTGTCTATTAACAGCATCTGGGTTCTAAGAATTGTATGGTAAAATTATTTGCTGTTACAAGTGTATTTCACTGTAGATGCGACGAATTTCAGTTGTTAAAGCGTAAGAAATACGCACTCGTAGCGGGAAATCACGTGACTCAAGCCTCCGTCAGTTTTCACGCTGCTCCGAGTGAGCCCTCGTTAAGTTTCTATGATTGAATACCAAAATATTGAAGACTAAATTCTTCAGGAAACTGAAAACTTACTATGGAAAATAACAAGGTGTAAGTAAACCGTGTTCAACTTAAAATAAGAATGCTGACCACGGTTTCTAGAACTAAAAAAATTTACATCCACATATCGTAAATGAATTTGGAAACATTTTCTCATAAATATTGTCACAAAATATCTTTGTGTCATTTCAACACTAGTATCTTACCTATTTCGCTTGAAAGACTCCCGAGAAAAAATTTGAAGCTACGAACATTCTGGGAATTAAAAATTATACTCGTAATGTTTGAAAATTATGAAAATACATTTACGGGAATATCGAGTATTTTACTAACGCTAGTTGAAATATTTCACTGTTTTTTCAATGAATGTACTTCATTATACAGTTACAGTGAAATTCAATAATATTGTAGACGTACATCAAGAAATCAAACGTTGCGCTCCCAAAACAATTTTACTCATTTATATAGACGCACGATATAAAATACATAAATAAAATACTTAACTGTTTCCATCTGAATATTAGTTAACTAGTGTTAGCTACTGTTTCATATAGTGTCGTTATCTAACATGCAAAATCAACTAAGAGAGCATGTTATACAAGTCACAGATGGCATAGCGATATGTACTTGCCTGCGACAGCGACAAAACTATGGCTTTCGGGCACACGGAAATAAGCAACTTCGTGAAAATTTAAAAATAAAGTTAACACGCCACATTGTTGATTTTATTACACATGCGCCATTTTGGATATGGGCCCAAGAAATGATCACGTAATTTCTATGGGCATGTATTAATCTAAAAGGTGTACTGCAGTGTAACGTAAACACAATTTGCTATACAATCACAGTTTTAACATTTTTTTTTCTCCAGAATTTCAAAAAAGCGAAAAATTAAATAGTCGAATACTTAATACTCTGCAACCGTCACTCGGGCACATTGGACAATGCCGTGTACGTAACTAAAACAATATCCTGAAATTACTCTCGAGGTATTATTAATTAGTCAGCCTATTTTAAACTTAAGTTCATATCAAAATTACAAATCAATGAAAAACGCCTAGTATCGCAAAACGACTAATGGCATTTCTTTTAGCGAGTAGTTTATGTGGCTAGAACAACAAATACGATAGTTTAGAGCGTGAGCCTATTTGGTAAGGAACTTCTTCGTAGTGCAAGAAATAAATCAGAATTACTGTTATAGAAGGAAACTCATATTACGTACTAAAGAAATGACAAAAGCGGAAAGTGATATAATTCGACTAGCACATGAAGTCGAAAACGCGTCATGACCCCAAGATCGAAAATCAGGGCCGTATTTATAGACCTCTTTCGAATGACAACCAACTGCTCATCAATGCTTTCTCTATGGGGATAGCAGTTGGTTGTCATTCGAAAGAGGTTTATAATATCGGCCCTCAATCTCAAGGCAGTACACGTCATTTAAGTTGGACTTGAGCACTTCGTACAAACATTCCCGAAAATATTTAAGTGGGGTGCACTACTTATGCCGATATGTCAAAAACATTTTTGTGCTTCCGAATCTCCAACCACGAACATAGCACACAGACGTGTACATTTTCCACTGACACTGTTTTATGTCATAATTGTGTTGGTATGCACACATCTATATTGCACCTCCTCCTTTATTTGCAACCACGTGTTTTTAGGTGTTATGCGCATTGTCTACCCATCAAGTTTTCTCAATTCTTCTAAAACGGCTCCATATTCCGCACTAGCCTATACAAGGCCCGTCACACCAGGTGCTATACCAGATGATACCTAGTCATCAAAGGTATTTGTCCTCTAGCTTGGAGGTTTTCATACCACGTTTGGCAAACGAATATAACATTAGTTTCTGTTCCGGCTTTCGTAACTGACCAATCATATTGTAGTATCGCAGAGTGTAGTTCTCCACGTGACAACAGCCTGAAACAGAATAATGGACTCAAAAATGTGTCACCATCATAACGTAAAACTGCGAAGGCAAATCGTTCGAACGACTTTAAAACAAAACTTTTTACAATTAAGTGACACGCGTATATACTTAATACCAGATACACTATATTTTAAAATGTTAAAATATTTACCAATAAAATATGAAACTATTTTTTAAATACTGTAAATCACTGATTGTTGAAAGTTCCATTGATCCTCGCCAGCCTGCTCCCTCCTACATTTATCCTCACTTCCTTACTGCTCGTCTTTGTGTTTTCTCTAAATCCCGCACCACCAATCCCAGATATGGCTCCCATGTGCTACTGTACTGTTTGAAGTTATTCTTAGTAATTAAGAACGTCACCAATGCAACAAACCTAATTAAATCAAGTAAATCTTAACACTTTAATGTATTTGTAATTATAGATCTGTTAGAAGAGTCCTGTTCGTGGTGGTGATAGAGCGTTTGTTTTGTGGCTCAATGTTTTTAAGGAGCGTGAGTTCAAAACACCACGGTTTATTCAATTATATTAGTTTTCTTTTAACACTAGAGTACGAAAATTACTACATTCTTCAAGAAATAAACGTACTGGATGGATAGTTACAAACAAAAAGGTAAACCATTTTTTCTTTACACTTCTTACAACCACAATATCATTTTGGTACCATGTCCAAAGTGAATACATATATTCGATACGAATAGAATATTTCCCTTAAAAATATTAATATAAATATATGCGAGACATGTGTAAAGAAAATTACGTTAACTGGTGTTTAGTTCTGTAAGTAAGACCGACATTTACTCTCGTCATTATACGCTCTGCGTACCTGCAAGGTCTGTAACGCCAACTTTTATCGTGTCATAAGAACATTCTATACCGGCTTGTGTGGCAGTCTTGTTTACCGGCACTTACCACAGGCATCCCAGAAACTTTGTATAGGCCGTTCGCGATATAGTGGCCATTTTTAAGACACTTTTGTCTAAAATAAGAAAATTAAAAAATAATATTTATTGTTACCTCGGAAGTTAACATTCGAGTAAGGTACGCTCTATACACTTTCATTATTAAGTTAGATTGCTTTGTTAGTACATATTAAGAAGTGGGAAGAAAATACTTACGGTTTCAAAAGTGCTTACATACAAGACCAAGTATGGCAGCAGGTGTCTGTCATGTTCAAAATCCGAACTTTCTCGTTTGCGCGGTTACAGCAATTTTCATCACCATGTTTATATTTTTATTTGTACCATATATATATATATATATATATATATATATATATATATATATATATATATTCATGTTCATATTTTAGACACAAAAGTGACCAAACTTGGCTCTTATAAATATTTTTATCTCTCATAGTTTTCGCGTAATGGCTTGCTAAAGTCAAAATTTGCACGTTTTCATTTTAAGGACTACACTAAAACCAACTGACATACCAAACTGAAAAAAAATCACAGTGGATAAAGACGTTGCAGGCTAAAATGTCACGTACATTAAAACAAAGAATAATTTATTTTGTATTTAGATAAAAACGCAGAAATTTAAAATTAAAATTTGTACAATTGAATATTTTTTTATAAATACAAAAACAGTTTAATTTGTGGCTACACATAGCTGAATTTGTAGCCTACAACATATTTATTCACTGTAAATTTTTTCACTTTGGTAAGTGAGTTGGTTTTAGTGTCGTCCTTAAAACGGAAACACGCAAATTTTGGCTTTAACGAGCCATTAAGCAAAAACTATGCTAGATAAAAAATTTTATAAGAGAACAATTTTGTCACATTTGTGTTCAAAACTAGAGAAAAATAACTGGTACAAATATAAAAATAAAACCATGGTGATGAAAATTGCGGTACACCACGCCCTTTAACTAGGACAAGCTGTTTCACAGTCCCTTAATATCGTCTTAAACTTGATATCGAATCATATCGCCATAACCACGATTATTTCTTTGAATTAAGTAAATGATAGTGAAAGGTTTTGTCGGTGTTTGGAGGTCATATTTCACTTATCTAGAAACTTAGTGTTATATCGTTAAATATTTTCTCCGGTGTTTGTAATAATCTAGTGTTTCAGGTAACCCATAGGACCAAATTTAGACCATAGTTTGTGTACACGGGTGTGTGTTTATTCCGACTTCATTTTTCGCTAGTAACCTGCCGCCGAATTTTGTCAGTTGAGTTTAGATAAACATGTATACATACAAGTATACAGAACTTGAAAATGCTTACTACAATAACGTAAACCGATGGTTTGATGTAAACGTATTTTTATTAGCAATGGTAATGCAATAACAATTACGTGGCAGTTGAAGCAAGTAGTACCAGTAACCAAGCACAGTTGCCAACGTAGCTATGTAAGGAACGTGCACATTGGCTACAACGTCGGTCGTCCTTGGTTTTATTTTCGCTTGCCTAGTTAGTGTTTACTCTACAAAGCGGACACGATAAGTAGTCTGTATAAAGCACCCACCGCTACGAATTCACCGACTGAAAGTTGTAGTTGGAAAGGCATGCAAAGTGTCACAGCTGGACCCCATCTCGTTGTACAATGTATACGTCCGTTGTTCGAGCGCAAAAAAAAAAAAAAAAAAAAACAGTCACCGTTTAGAAAACTGCAAACGCAGCGAAGCGGTAGAATTTGAAGAAAAATAGGAAAACTATTATTTATGTCTTGTAATAAATAAAAAGGATGTAAAAATTATGATAAACAGGATACCCGAGGGACCGGGCGCCCACAGGCATCTGCTTGCTCCAGAGTATGACATGAAATGAGAGAGAGGGTGGCATGACGCGAATATGGAGTGGCGCTGGAATGAATAGGGACATCCCCGAGAAAACCCACCGACCAGCGACATCTTCCGCCATTGTTCCTACACGTGAAAGGCCTTGGACCAACCCCGGCGGGGATGGAACCCGGGTAGCCTTGGTGGGAGGCGAGGGGTCTGACCACCATGCCACCACTAAGAAATAGCGGCAAATACGTTAGCAGCCAGCGAAAACATGAAAACAGCACACGAAAAGTCGGCCAAATGATCGCGCAACACCCCCGACAATTCGACGCTATTTTTTACTTCACACTTGAACTATACTATTTTATAAAAATAAAACCAACCACTTCCCTGCTCTTTCTATTAACTCAACATCTGTGCCTGGAAATGTGTGGTGGTACCTTCCGCTTATTTTATAAGCGCCTGTTAAGTTTGAAACAAGCCGTTACACGTGAGCACCTGGCTTCAGGGCAAGCATCGCGGGCGCCCGTCTGAGTTCCCTGGGCAAATACAGCGCTGTTATCACACTTGCCATGGCTTTGTGAGATCACGGCCTGTGATTTGCTGCTCAGTGACACTTTGTACACAGACCTGAGCCAATACACACACATGCCAACACTTCCTTCCATTTGTGTGCCCTCTCCTTCTCTGTCGCTAACCACTCTCACTGCTCTGTCCCTCGCCCAACCGCTCGTTGGCCTTGGTCCTAAAGGTCCTAGGTTCGAATCCAGGATCGGGCAAGGATGCTGTGTTGTCCCTGAACGTCACTTCACCCTCATCGGCTCTAAGACCTCGTTGTAAAATGGCCGTAAAACCTTCACATCTCACCTCCCTCCTAACCCTCTCACTCCCTCTCCACTTTCTTCTCTCACTCTTCCTTTCTCTTCCTCTCTCAAAATACATATTTTTCAAGTTCTCAGACATTTTTTTTTAATATTTGTATAAGAAAACTTTTTAAAAAATAGAAAAAAATTAACGAATGTTGTTAACGTGATGTTAACATGCAGACACCAACGTATATAATAATCATAGAAGCTACAGATTTGAAAAATTCCCACAATGTGTTCAGTGATAACAATTTCTTTCATATTTTGTTCTTAGTAAAATACCTACACACTATGAACATTGCCTAAAATGTGCAAAAACCAAATTAAAAATAAATTATCACTGATAGGTCTACGGAGATTGGTGTTGTCCTGCATAGTACTTAATTTTTCAGCGATACAAAATTGTTAAACTTGCTACACTCACACACACATTATATATATATATATATATATACACGCACACGCACCCGTCACACGCACACATACACACACAAAGGATAGCAACTAGGAAAAAAGTCGCCTGGAGTGATTTCGGGAAACCATAAAAAAAAAAAAAAAAAAAAAAACAGAAATGTTTACTTCATAGGCACTTTCTACAATTAAATTAATAATACCTTTCTCATTATAATTTTCTTGTGATAGTAACGGTTGCATACTTCAAAAACGTTCTTGAATTTGTTTGCAGTAAATATTGTGCAACAGATAACTCCAAAGATACATCCATTATTGTCTACATTGCAGCGATGCTTCAAATTAATTTCTTTTCTTTTGAGGAAATCTACTTATGGTTCAATACATTTGTATAGCTACGAAAAAACACACTTCGAACTGTACTTAATGGGTTCAAAAATGCAGTTCCTCTCACTAATAAAACATATTCACCGCTTGAAAGTCCCATAGCAAAAATAACAATAAAAAAGCACGGCATGCCAGTCAGGTGGTTTACGCGTAGAAGTGACACTGCATTACGTATAGGCCGGGCTACGGGCACCCTTACCGCTCTGTCGATTTTATGCCTCACGCACATTACGGCGTGGTCTACCGCTATTTTCATCATCATTATTTTATTTCGTATTTGTACCAGATTTTTTTTTCTTGTTTTAGACACAAAATGTGACTAAATTGGGCTCTTATGAGTGTTTTTTATCTCTCATAGTTTTCGTGTAATGGCTTGTTAAAGTCATATTTTGCACGTTTCCGTTTTAACGACTACACTAAAACCAACTGATATACCAAACTCAAAAAAATCACAGTGAACAAAGACATTGCAGGCTACAATGACATGCTCATAAAATTAAAGAATAAACATTATTCGTATTTTAAAAAAAAATATTGAACTTTTTAAATTTTTATTTTCAGTTTCAGCAATTTTTTAAAATTCAAATATTGAGAGATAAAAGAATTTCACAAGAGCCAAATTTAGTCGCATTTTGTGTCTTAAAAAAGAAAAAAAATATCTGGTACAAATAAAAAATAAAAAAATGGTGATGAAAAGTGCGGTAGAGCGCGCCCTTAAACGTAATCTACGCAGGGAGAAATTTAATACGTTAAAAATAACCTTCCACAGACATATCTTGCGTATAGTATCATATCGTGGGGCATCGCTTCAAGAGAAGAGTGAGTTTCCTCCTTACAATGTTGCTAAGCAATCAAAATTTAAAAGGAAAAAAATGGCTGTGTATACGTAAAAAATATCTCAACTGTAAATGCAAAATTCGTTTACCTTCACACTAAAGATTATAGATAAAGGCCAGGTAACATGTTCAAATATAGGAGAAGACTCAGCTGTTTCGATGAGCGTGTATGTCTCACAAATCAGACTATCGACGCGAAAGCTGGCGTTTGAAGTCCAATCTAGTGAAAATGTTTACTTCATTCTTGATGTTTTAAACTCTCAACATAACCTCAACTTGTACATGTTTAACTGACATACATATTGCGACAGACAAATTCATAAACTACTTTATTTTTCAATAAGAACCTATGCAGATTCAACATTTAAATTTAGACATGGCAATTTCATTGGCACTTGCATGACAGCATACCATCCACTGCGGTAATTATTTCATTATGAAGTTCACCGTATTGTCACAAGAGTCCTGCAGTTACACGCCACAGCGAAAATTTATCTCCGAAATAAACAATGTTTTGTCGAGTTCCGCGTTGTGTATTTACAAAGTAAAGAGTAACGCTTACGCAAGAGGATCTGAAACATTCAGCTCAAAATGTAGCCGAATCGTATGTGGAATGCAACCTTGAACGCGATTCGCATTTTCTTCCATGTTATTACGTTAGAGTTAAATGTGTATTCGGTGAGTGTAAATGTTTGGTAGTTGCAGGTACAGTTCATCGAACGAGTTTGTGTTCTATTTTAAAAGCAAAGAACACCAAAGCTGCAAGGTTACACTCATTCGCAAGGCATATTACAGTACTATGTTTGCCAGTAGAAATATATGACTTAAGGCGGCCGTCTAAGTGGACGAGTTTTGCGTGTTCGTGTCCAAGAAGAGCGACACAATACGAGCATCACGTCTCACACTAGTCTCTAGGCGCAAGTCAGTGATCTGGCTACAGTCTTCTCGCTGATAACTCGTCTGTATGAGATATTCCCTGGTGACCCTAGCATTTTATTACGTACTGTTTGAGGTAAGTGTGTCTTGTACCCGTCTGTACCTTTATATTATATACATATATATATATATATTTATATTCTCTGAGCAAAGTATATAGTAACTGAAAAGTGCCGCAATCCCCCAATTTCCCCTCTCCTTCACAATTTTCAGGAGCGAAAAAAAAAAAAAAACTTTAATTACTATGTGAGGTCCTGAAGAGGGTAAACACGAGTGTAATTATCTTTGAATATTATTCCTACACAGATTTAACTCACGTACATTGAGTAGTTTTCGAATAAACTTATCTCGGTAGAAGCTATACACACCGTTCAGCGACTTGGGAAGGCGGCCACATTGACTATATTTAAGAAATACTGTAATGTTTGCCACCACAGTGGTGGCAAATAATTTATTTTCCGTGCGTACCTTTAGCATGGAAAGTCGGCTCAAGATGCTGTCGCGTGGACTGTAAATCCATTAATCATTATGTGTGTAAGGGAAATATTGGCCCATTCTTCTAGATTAGTATTTGCAGAGCTAGCTTGCTTGAAGGGCGGTATTCCGTACTTGTTTGCCAAGATACACTCATAAATTATCTACGGCATTAATATCTGAGCTCTGCGGAGGAGTTAGAAGCCTTAGTAGAGCATTATACTACTACCACTCTTTAGTTTTCACTGCAGTTTGTTTAGGATCATGTCTTGTTGGAACAAAGAGATCCCGGTATGATCCAGCTTCTGCGCGCTGCTATAATATGGCGCAACACACAAATATACTTGATCGCATCCTTAATACCTTCAATAAACGTTATATTTACAACCCTAGAAGGAACCACGCATCCAAGATTCCACCATCCATGCTTGAATAGGTATAATGTGTTGCGATTTCGAGTCCACGTTTCGTCTTCGCCACGTCCATCATCCATAGTCATAACTGTATTAAATTTTGACTCGTAAAAATCACAGTATTCCCAAATTCGTTACGTTTTCTAAAATAATAATAACAATAATAATAATATGAGTGACAGTGAGATTTTGGTCAGCGCTTAACATCAAAGTCATTAGTGCTGTACAAAATTTTTTACGACGGATGCACATGTTGATACACCTTCTGATAAAGATATTGCACATCAGAATGGTTATTTACGTACTTGAGCAACAAAGTTCAATCGTTCGTGGAGTGAAAGAACTTTTGGTCGTCCGAAACCGCTTTTTATTTCCTGTTGCCCCAGTTTCTTTGTACTAATTTAGTATGGAATTAACAGCTCCAAAACAAATGGAGGGAGATTGGGCAATTCCAGGGTAGCTCTCGTCGTAGTAGTCTAGAGAGAAACAATTAGTTCGTATTGCGTCATTGGTAGAGGCCGGAATAATTCGCGGGTTGACGGACCTGTAGGCTAGCCTCCAAGAATATTTGTAAAATCGTGCAGATAGCAGCTGTTTATTAGCAGCTCACTGATACAGTAAAATGGGCCTGTATTCAGTTACAGTTTTATTATTGGCTCAGATACTTTCAGGAAATATCGAGTAAGTCAACGGCCAATTATGAACGTGATAAAAACCTATAGTTGCTGGAATTCTAGCTTGCGCTTAAAATAAAACGCCAATTTTTTAGGTATCTAGTTTAATGTTTCTTGCACACAGTTCTGACCACTACCTTTCACTACCACTACCGTCAGACAGCATTGTGCAGTCCGCCTTTATACGTCCTAGACCATACAATTGCTGGACGTTACAAGACCAATCACAGCTGTACCTCAACGGTATGAATACCTTTTTGACTAGAGCCCACGATTTTTGCGCGATAAAAGAATTCTGCAACAGTTTGTTTCAATGCCTTATGTGCACATATGAAGCTCTGCTTCATGGCTACTGGCAGAATGTATTATTGCACAGACGTGGCTCATTTGACTGTGCCAACAGGAACAAGGTTACTGCGACACCACACGTATGTGATTTGCGGGTAGAACCCTAGACGCTGAGAGTTAAAAACAGCCAATCACTGACCATGAAGCAGAGATTCATGTGTGCTCATAAGGCATTGAAACTGTTGCAGCAAGAAAAATCGTGGGCTCTAACTATCACAACTATATATTTCCCATTCAGTGCTCACCTTTTAAGATATATTTTTAACCATACACATTAAAAACAATTTCATTGTGACAACAATATTTTGTATGAATATGATCCACTGCAAATTAACATTGCCGCAAAGGTATTTAGCTTGTGGTAAAGAAATCTTGCCTTACAGCAAAGAAAAATGGAAAACTTACGTCTTGTGTCATATTATGTCTTATAAAAGCTTTCTTTGAAAGCAATAAAAGTTTCTTTGTAGCAACGATGATATTTTTTGAACATAAGCTCGTGTTAAAAATACAACTATTTTCGCCACAAAGATATCAAATAAAGTATCTTAACAATAACACAATTTTTTATACCATCATCGTAATGTTTAAACAAAAAATTTCTTTCCGGCAAAATAAATTTGCATTGGATTATATTTAAAAGAATATTATGTTATGGTAACGAAAGTGTCTTTTTTTTTTTTTTTTTTTCGTGTACAAACGGGACACGCTAACCAACTCCCACCACCGTATGCGGCTTACTGCTTTACATTGCCTAGTATACGCGCGGTTGGTCTAAACGTATGGGCGTACGAATACTATTGTTATTAACTGTAGGCGAGTAAAGTCTATCTGAATTACGAAGCCAACATGTTGACAATCTCTTCTACGAAACACTCCTTTGGGCGCAACTGTAGAGGCCTAACAAACATTCTATAACCACCTTCCTGGAAAGAGTGACGACTAAACTTGACCTTCCTACCCGAGATACGCTATAAGGTGTACGGATTTACGCTTCGTCGACATCTAGGTAATTAATAACGGACGCTGTGATTCGGACAGACGAGAGAGGGTAAAGAATCGGTCGTGGCCAAAAGGAACTATTCCTGCATTCGTTAAGGAGCTATATATATATATA
Source organism: Medauroidea extradentata (assembly GCA_003012365.1). Taxonomy (NCBI): domain Eukaryota; kingdom Metazoa; phylum Arthropoda; class Insecta; order Phasmatodea; family Phasmatidae; genus Medauroidea; species Medauroidea extradentata. Next base: position 63,573 of record PNEQ01126167.1, read on the forward strand.
TATATATATATATATATATATATATATATATATATAGAGAGAGAGAGAGAGAGAGAGAGAGAGAGAGAGAAAGAGAGAGAAAGAGAGAACCTAAACCACGACAGGCCGGCCACGGTGGGACTCCGGAACTTTGAAATGCCAGGCCGCAGGGTTTTTATCCACCCTGTTCGGATTCGGTTAATCTGTCTTGTCCGCGGCAAGGTATGTTGCCGGAATTGCACAGCACTGATTTCTCTGAGCACGAACCACGCTAACACTAAAATAGAAAACCGCATCGAAACACAAAACTATTTAATTCCTACATTTTGAGATATATTTCTGGCGTCATTAGTTTCATTTAGAATGTTATATTTAAGTCTTAATTTCATAATTCTAAGAAAGGTAGTAAGTTTTATCTCGAGCAGAACGTAGTCTTCGCATGTACTGTGTATGTGTTTCACTTTAACGCACTTAAACGGTAGTGTTTTCAGTGTCATTTTGCATAGCTTTATTTGCCGATGTTTTGTGTGTTTCACAGGACATAATTAACTACAATATTTACGTATGTTTTAATGAATCTGACAAATGCTCCCAGCAGAACAGACACAATAGTAATATTTATAATTATTAGCTGTCAGTACACAGCTTTGCCTGCGTATACTAACTGTAGAACACTAGGTACTGTTACTTTATGACCAAGCAATATGTTTTAAATATAGAATAAAAATACTGATAGAGGCCCTTGGACTAAGACATTATACCACATTACGTATCGACTGTATTGCAAACTGTAATTCAGTAGTCATCCTTGATTATGGGATGATCTGCCTTGAATGGTTTACAAATTAAGATTTTCCCGAGGTAATTTATATATAATTGCTAGGAAAAACATGTAACTTTTCCGGTATTTACGTAAGCGTCATTCTGAAGGAAAGAACACCTCGATGTAATAACCGGTTCGGAACATGCTTCGAAAACAAATGTTACGCTTTCTCACCTCTGAAGAGGTCGAATTTCGAGAAATCCTGAAATCAAAGTTCAGACATTTGCAGGGCCTATAATTATCCAGTTGAAGCGGAATGCACACAAATAACCTACTGCGTTGAAATCATTTCGGCGATTCATTAAAAACACATTTCACTCGTTTACACCTTTGAAAGGCAAATTTAGATACTATCACCCTGAACTGAAAAGCCTATAGCTAGGCGGGTTCGACAGATACCGAGGATTTATCGAAAACACATACCAAATCTTTTCGCCCGTTTAGATGTTGAACTACGAAAATCCTTAGATTAGGTTTTAGAATTTTTATTGGCGTCCCACTGAAGTGAAAACTACGACGACAGCTCCTTGGGTTCGAAATATCGATGTATTGAAAAAACGTTTCGCCCCCTTGGGTGCCTAATTAAAATATAATAATAATAATAGCTTTTCAGATTTTTAAGAATGTATCACTCTTAAGATAAAAATTAGTTAATATCTAACAGTTCTATTGGCCCGATTAAACAGAAAACATATTTCACACCATATTTTACCCCTCAAGGGAGCCCATTGGCAAAAATCCCTGAAACATCTCTTTGGGTATTTGTGTAAGCGTCTTCCTACAGCAAACAGCATATCTATCTCTCGACAGGTTTGATTGTGCAATATATATATATATATATATATATATATATATATATATATATATATATATATATATATATATATATATATATATGAATAATCGGAAACACATTTAATGTACTTTAAACCCCAAGGGATCGAATTTTTAAACATTTAGAAACCACATCTGGCCCAGACATTTGTACAAGTATCCAAATGAAGTGATAAGCATGACGATAACCAGTTGGGTTCGTGTTACATATATCGATGACTCATAAAAACATATTTCTCTCATTTTCACCCCTTATGGGTATAAATTAAAAAAAAAATATCCTTAGTACTTGCCTACTACACCCACAGGGGATTCTAACGTCGAAATGTCATGTTTTCGGGTCAAGCTGTTTGGATTGTGTTTTGATGTCAGTAAGTTTGTCTTCGCTTAGGGAAAGAAATATTTGGTGAGTTCAATGACCAGCATGTTGAAAAGAGTCCACTAGACTTGTATACTCAAGCTCCGACCATCTGTCCATTAGCTGGTAACAGTACACAATGAACGAATACGCATAGGACATTCGATTCTAGCATGAGGGTCACTGAATTCGGGAATTTTTCTTTTCCGTAGGTATACAAGATGTCCCGTAAAAAGGTCCCAATATTACAGAGGGAACATCATGCATCAAATGAAGACATATCTGACCTATAAACATAGGTCGCTATGCAGCCCCCATACATAATGATGTGATGTGGATTCACGAGATTTCGTGTATGTGTATATATATATATATATATATATATATATATATATACACACATATATATATATACACATATATATATGTGTGTGTGTGTGTGTGTGTGTATCAAAAATTCATTCTACAGTTCCAACACTTATGTATCATTGTTTGTATCTGAATTTTTCTGTTGCAATATACCAAACAGATTTTTAAATTGTTGTCCCTGAAATATCACATAATTTGCTGTCAAAATAAGCCACAATGAAGCAAAATAATGTTTTACTAGCAAACGGTACACTATTTAAATGACAAAATTGTGTATCGTATGACTGTACACAGTCTCAAAATATTTCAAAGCATTTGGCAAAAAAATTTTTCGCGTTATTTGCAATTGTTTGAAATAAATAAAAGATCATGGCCTTAAGTTTACGACCTATGTGTATAGGACCGGTATGTCTTATTTTGATGCATACTACACCCTCTGTAATTATTGGAACTTTTTAACGAGACACTCTGTGTATACATGGTGGTTTACTGCCACACACAGGACTTACTACTTACATCACGTGCAATAAAAAAATGTAATATGCAAGTAGGTTCTATTTCCAATATATTCAGAGTAATTTGGAACATTTGAAACACGACAAATAAAATGTAGAAGTGTATAAGTGACGTTTTATCAGAACGTACTGTTTGTATTCGAGCACCAACAATCGCATACAAACTACACCAAACAAGCGTCTAGGTAATTGCACAGTTAGTATAGGCCACATCCCGTGTGAAATACAGGCTGTACCAGTACAGCGGTTACAAACTTTCAGGAGAGATAGAGTACACCCATGCGATGGGAAATCACATAGCAACGCATGGTTGGAAACCCGTTCCTGGCGCGGTAATGACGTCCAAAACAGAAGAAAGGAAAGGACACGATCAAGAGGAGAAAACATGTTTATTATTCTTAATACAGCAAAAAAACTAAGAAAAAAGTAACATAAAGAGACACCTATAGGCCGTTCGGGATAAAAAAAAAAGAGCTCAAAAAATGTAACCTTTGAAACACATCACTAGCCTTTATTCCATAATAATTTTACATTAAATCTAGTTGCCTTACTGTTTACATGGTTGACAGCGAAATTACGCTAAATAGTTCCGTGTATTTTCATATTTAAGTACAATAGTATTGAAATAAAAGAAACTTAAATCAACATAATTGAATTTTGTATAAGTCGTAAACATTTTTTATCAAACTGTATAGATTCCTACTGACTGCACAATTTATCTCGCACGCGCAAGCATTAAGTGATATATCCAGAGAGGTTAGACATTTCCCCCGTCATTAGTCGTTACGCGCGGAAAGATACGAATTGGCTTCAAATAGAACTTTAGCAGGGCTTTTTTTGGGTGCTCACTTTATTCCGGAACGCCTATATCGTCATCACTAGCATTGCAGCTGTAATTGGATTAATAAACATGTTTTCTCCTCTTGTTCGTGTCGTTTCTTTCTTGTGTTTCGTGTCGCAGGAAAGTGTTTCCGATCATGCATTGCTATGTGATTTCCCATCGTCTGGGTGTACTCTACCTCTCTCCTGAAGTTTGTAACCTCTGTACCGATACGTCTTGTAAACTCCATCGGTAAACTAGACGTAGCAGTATAATTGCCGATGACCATTTAATCAGAAACCCACACGTAAATGATATTGTTTGGTCCAAATATGAATGGAATAAGTCTTATGTGTGACGGTAACCAATCGTAAATCATCCCGCACATATGTTATTAACTGGCAAATCAGAAGCAAGCTTTGCACGCGTCGTGTTTAAGAGTGCGTGGTAGATAAATAAACGCTGAAAACATCAATTGATTCCTACGCTTTTTTCAAAGCCAATATGGATAAAATACTCAATGACAATCCTAGGTAATGGTATTTGCCAACTTTATGAATAAATTTTTATCCAGAATTATTAACTCGTTATACGCGATCTCTTGCGCCGCAGTTAAATGCACGAAGTTCCGGTGTCAGAGATTGTGCCTCAGAAGTTCGTAACACTGGAAACAATTTTGTTTAAAACGTTGGCTAAAACTATTGTCTAGAATTACTATTGTTTGATTTCCGCAAGTTGGCTTCAAGAAACCTACAGTTATAGATTAATGCTTTTAGCGTTGAATTATGTACCACGCCCTTTTAAAGAAAACCAAAAGAAATAAAGACTATTAAATTACATTCTATTACACATAAATAAATATAGTATACTCGAGGGCCAGGGCAACGCACCCCGTATGCAGAATTACTACTGGGAGTCAGTAGGCACCCGCTTAACTCGGAAGATAACATGTGTGGCCTTACAACGGAGAGGCGCCGGAATCAAAAGAGCGAGGGAAACAGAAGATCCCCGAGAAAACACGCCGACCAGCGTCATTGTCCACAACCACACCACATGGCCAACAACACACAATCAACTAAACAAAGCACGCCAATAATCTGGGTAGTACAGTGCATACAGGCAAACTCATCGATGTTAGTAGTTCATGGCAAGAATATTTTTACCATTATTGGAATGCCATTTTTTTTTTCAAATACAGATGATATGTAAAAAAAACACTCATTTGTCTCAACCTTGTACTAAAAATACCACGAAAGGGAAACTACTAAGACTTCACAAGTATATCAAGTTGGACACAACCGAATTTCACTGTCAATGTGCAGAAGGTGTTATCTAACTGCTGTTAATTACTAAGACTAGCTTGCTAATTAAAAACGTATACGCCCTTGGCAGTCGGTGTCATCTGTCTGGAGGTTACCAAATACGTAACGTGTGAAGATACAGGTTTTAAACCAGCATATCGCACTCTCAATACAAAATAAACAAAGTTGAAACATCTCGTGTATAATAAGATAAACGTTTTTGTAATATACTATGTTAATGCTCGGTAACATAAATATAAAATAAACCATTTCATAAAAAACTTATAGTATTTGAAAAATTTATGTATGTAATGAAAAAGAGTCCTTAAAATAGTTTTAAAAGTAGAAGCAAACAGCAAAATATTAACTATTTTAAAATACTAGAAGATCATCAAAAAATTGAGACGGAACAGAAATAATGTGAAACTACAATAATGATTGTATTACACTCTGAAACTTCTCAACAACACGGTTGCCAATGTTATAATAAAATTATAGCGCAAATTACATGCTGCAATGATAAACTTTACACAAGTTGCAACGAGGTAACGTTTTTGGTGACAAAGTAATGTAGACAACACGTTTGAATACGTAACTGTAGTTCATATCCTTTATTGTATATCTGGAAACACATGACAGGATTGAAATAACCACATTGATAGGCTAACGCATTTGAAAGTGGATACGAAAACGGGACAGAACAACCCTGATCAACATATTAAGCTTAAGTGAAGATAAAAATCTTTTTCACAGAGAGAAAAAAAGACGAACCTACCAAAACGTTAAAAATGTAAAATGAATTTTAAAAGCTATAGTTGAAGCCAATGATAAAACTACTGATATCTCTAACTTGAGATTTTATTTTCAGCCAACGATTATCCGAACATGAAAACCAAACGACTGACTTTAGAAATAAATCTAAAATAATATTCAGGACCAAAATTATACTGACATTGTGGTGAATTTTATGCTAACATATGGTTGCTTAGGTTGAATGAGAACGAGAGAAGCTGATGTCACTCTAATTAAGCGGACAAAAGAGTATTGTCTATTCTGGAGCAAGAAATGCGCGAAAGCGCCATGCACTGACCCCAAACGGTCCAGGCCCCAAACCTTCCTGGGAAAAATATTTGTTCCAGTTAGTTTCAGCACCTAAAGGTACGCGCGCACTACGGCGTCACGGCAAGGACGGACAGACGGACGGTACGGACGGACGGGAAGTCTGGAAATATTCCGATCCACCCGGCGGTACCGGCGGTTTCGGACGGCACGAATGTTTGGACAGTGTCTCGTGAGCCATTGCAATGGGGTGGGCGACATGGCACGCACCACACTGTCTTTTAATTCCCTCGCTCGAACTTTCTGTCGGACGGCCGAAGCTGCCGATCGTCCGTTCCCGTCCGTCCCGCAGTGGTGCGCGCACTTCTATTACAGAGTTTCGTATTTTTCTGTGACGGCTGTCCGTTCTTGCCGTGACGCCGTAGTGCGCGCGTACCTTTACTTCCACATCTGCAACTCTGTTCCAAAGCTACTGGCAGAATGTCTTTGTAAAGTGACGTGTCTCACAATCACAACACGGCTACTGTAACACCACACGTCTGCGGCGTACAGGTAGAAGAACCCCAATACATGTGAGTTATAACATCCAATCATTGACCATGAAGCAGAACTGCAGATGTATATGACACTTTATTGAACCTACATTCTATATTAGCCTCACACACGACCCGACAAATATTTTACACGTGAATGTACACTGGAAACATCGTGTTTTTTTTGTAGAATATTCAAAGTTACGAAGCACAACTGAGTACATTCTACATACCTACGCATTTTTTTTTCGCTCTCCATCACAGGAGTGGTGGAATCTCGATTAGTTAAATAAACGTCACACCGACCTTTGGATACGAGTACTATGCGACATGACTTACGAGAAGACTGGAAAATTAACGTCGCCAATACTTAAAAGAGTGCGTGGTAGATAAATAAACGCTGAAAAAATCAATTGATTTCTACGCTTTTTTCGAAGCCAATATGGATTAAATACTCAATGACAATCCTAGATAATTGTATTTGCCAACATTATGAGTAAATATTTATCCAGAATTACTAATTTGTTACGGGTGATCTCTTGCGCCGCAGTTAAATGCACGAGGTTTCGGCGTCAGAGATTGTACCTCAGAAGTTCGTAACACTGAAAGCAATTTTGTTTAAAACGTAGACTAAAACTATTGTCAAGGATTGATATTGTTTAATTTTCGCAAATTGGCTTCAAGAAACCTACAGTTACAGATTAATGCTTTCAGCGTTGAATTATGTACCACGCCCTCTTAATGCCTAACGTTGGAACATTCTATTTCAATAAGAATAGGACTACTAACAACTATAAACGTTGAACTCAAATAAAAAGTTCAAAAAGTTAAATATACTGTACTTTGAGAGCGGTGGGCTTTCGACTGTGACAGATGTGCCCATAGAACATTATTACAGCGACTGTGACCAACACATCAAAACCTACTACTGTGTAGTTCGCACGTTCGCATCAAGACTTGCATTATTTACTCAAATGGCTGGCTTATGATAAAAATCACAGTTTCTATTCGTGACGTACCTGCTGTTGCGCCCTCGGTTACAGACTACTTGTCTTGTACCTTATCAGTGAATCGCAGTCAAGGACTAGCCCAGACATGATGCATGTACTCTGTACTCCGTCCGTGTTTGAGTCGGTACACTTTACGTCACCAAGTTTTGTAAACACTCTTGTTACTTGAGAGCGTTTCTTTCGGTGATTCACTAATTCTGATGATGCACGACTTCAATCAAGGAACTTTGGCTACCTAGTCTCACATTTACTAAGCTCACGTGGAAAATTGTTATTCACATTAATTACATCTCACTAAGTCACGAATGTAAAGATAACTTAGTAGTCATAACGTAAAAGAATGTACGTGAAATTTCATTTGTTATCAACAACGAAAATTTTAAGTGTGCGTTTTTTTTTTTTTTTTTACTTTACAAAACAAATTATCAGCGATTGCATTCTTTTTTTCCTCAAAATCCTTTCTGTCGCAATGCAATATTTCTTAAGAATTTGTAGTGGCTTAAAACTCGCCTCTCACCAGGCAATCAGGGTTCGATTCCCGGCGGGTTCGGTTCCCGGATATTCGCATGTGGGAATCGCGCCGGACAATGGAACTGTATTAAAAAATAAGCTTATTAGCCACCACATAATAATTTGTCAATGTGGACCTTACTAATTGTTTTGTGATGATCACAAAAATGTTTTGCTGGTCCCAATAAAGTTTGGCAGTGACTACAACAATATTCTGTAACTACTACAAAAAATTTTGGCGAGGTCCACATTGACAAAATATTTTGTGGCCACCGCAAAACCGTTTTTTTTCTGTGTGGTCGGTGGGTTTTCTCGGGGATCTCCCGTTTCCCCAGCCCCTTCATTCCGGTGCTGCATCATATTCACATGTCACCCCTCACCAGCGCTAAAGACATAGATGTTAAGTGCTGAACAAATTCTCTCTCTCTCTCTCTCTCTCTCTCTCTCTCTCTCTCTTTCAAAACACTGTACATAGAACACGTTTTGAAAGAATTATCTTAAAAATCTTTATACTGGAAATTTATCAGTTCTAAAAATTCCTCATTTAAACTCCACAGCCGTAAACTATACCGGCACAGCCTTTAAGGACGCCCCCTTATACGCGCTTCAAATACGGTGCAGTGTTTCGTAAATACGTCTTTAACAAAGCTATTCCACATGTGCCTATTACATCCACCAATGTAAGAAAAGAATAAACAACTTGGACAAGGGCGGAACGTCATTGTTAAGACACCGTGCTCATAAAAACACTGTTTCTAAGCCCTCCAACATAACTAAAAACTGCCTTTTCACACTGCCGTACTTCAAAATGTACTAACCAGATGTATGCGAAACTCACGTAAGTTAACTGAGCTTTCCTACAGACTTCCCACCAATAAAATGATATGGTTACCGCTTAACGTGCCGTCGTAAAAATGTATCGGCCAGGAATCTTGCACTCTAGCTTAGCGCTTGGATCGTTGTGGCGACGCGGCATGTGATGGCGCTCTACGTCGTTCTTACAGCTCCGTCACACAGGTAGGTAGCGCCCTTTCAGAGGATGGTACGTCATAAATATCGAGTGGGGAGTGACCCAAAAGGCACGTATGGCAAACGCTGAACTGGGAGCCCGCAGGCGTCTGCCATTCCCCTTCATATCAAATGAAAGCATGCAATGAAGTAGCGACAAAATGCGAGGAAAACTGGGATTTTTTTACTAGCTCTATTATTTTGTTGAAAGTAGATCTAAATTTCTGGAATAATAAGATATTTAAAAACGTTCATAACATACAGCAATCAGCAGTTTGACTTGATCAGTTCCACTGTTAGCAACAACAAACTAGTATCAACGATAAACTTAACGCGTCTTATGTAGTTGTCGCCATTCTGCGTTGTAGTTCCAGACGAGCAATCAATATACACATTCCTGAAAACATAGCAAGGCAAACAGCAAATTTACTTTGTTCGCTCATTTGTGAACTAGTTGTGATACAAGCACTACCTACACTGTAAGAATATTTTGTACTCCGTACAATAATATCCTCTGTATTTTAACAAGAGTACAAAGACTACTCATGTAAATTTTACTGCTTGTTAACTTACAAGATACGTCTTTGTAATATAGCAGAAGAAAAATGTGTATTATTCAGATCTTTAACGATGAATAAGTGTTAAAAACCTTCATGCATACATACTGTGATGATTTTTGTGTAGTATGGAAGAGTTAAAACTTTTACTCTAATTATGTTGATTAATTAAAAACACATTTAACAACTTTAAGGACACTCTAAAAATTTGTACAATTTACAAAGATTTTCTTTGTACATTAACATAAAGTTGAAAAAGTACAAAGACTTTCCTGCGCTGTAATTTTTTTTTTCGTAAAAACGACAATGAATGTTTTGTAGTCTTACAAACTATTTTTAGTGTACAAAAATTCTTCTTGTACAATTATTTGTTTATAAAGTTACAAGGATTTTCTTTATAAAAAATTTGGGGAAAGATTTGTAGTCTAGAAAAACCACATAGTTAAAAATAAATCATACCTTCTGAAAATAATTTATCTGGAATAAAAATAATTTTAATAATATTGATTGCATGCTTAAAAATGTAAAAAGGAAAAATGCATCACTGAAAAGTTCATTGAATGTATATAAATGAAAAAATACATTTTGCCATGGAAGTCAAGGTGGTCTAGGTATCAGATGCGTAAAATCTATGCGCGGGAAGAGAGTTCGAATCTGCATGCTTCCACTTTTTGTTTTCTTTTTATGTAAAACATATTTATTCAAAAGTTTATTTTAAAAATAAGTTTAGTGTCAATATTAAAGTAAAACGTGTATTTAAAAATTATTTTTTCCCTATTGCAAATACATATACAAGTATATTGTAGTTTTACAAGGAGCTCTTTTGGCAGTTGGGTTTCCATGGATTTTCTTTGGGAAGGTAATTAAAAAGTTACAGGAGTGTAAAAGTCTACTGTAATATCGTATTTTGACGTTACCAAATTCTTCACGAACCTTCTCCTTGACTTCGATGCCCCACATTTCCGAAATAACATTGAAAATGACTCGCAAACACAACTGAATTGGCTCTCCAAACAACTTAAAAACGGACTGCAGTGTTATTATAGCCTAAACTGGATGCATATATTTCAACCTAAAGCAAGGCTAGCATTAAGGGTCTAAAAGTTTGCATGGTTATTAATGTATGTATTGCATGATGTACGTGTCTTCGAACAACTCCACAGCAACGTACAGTCTGTCTCTCAAAAGAATTCCATTTTTTGCAGTTTTGAAGGCTATCATGTGTACCAATTTCTGCAAGAAATTACTTTTAATTTTGATAAAATGCACAGTTTGAGAGGCAACTAAGTGTGAGTAAAGGTCCCTGTGACAGAGGAAAAAAATTCTGCTATTTCATGGAAACAGCTGTAAAAATAAATCCCAACACAACTGTCAGAAAGTGGAATTCTTTAATGAGACAGGCTAAAGATGTATGCAGGGGAAGAGGAAGGGAATCGGACAGGACAGCATAACGGAGATATGGTAGTTTATCTTTCGCCTGGAGTGATTATGGAAATCTACGGAAAACCGAAATAAGGGTGTAAAAATACGGAAATCGAACTTGTATCTTTCCGAATGAGAAACAAATGTTTTACCACTGCTTCGCCTCGCTTGGTTACACAGGATGTTCAGGAAATTATACTAAAAATTATGGGACAATACTTGTGAGAAATATGATCAATTATGTAAAGCAAATTATAGCCAAGCTCAGCGTGTAAGCCATAATCTGCTCTAGAAATTCTAGAGTTAAATTAGTATTATTGCTAAAAATTGAGCTGAATAAAATCATAAGAAAAAATCAACGTTCAAATCGTCCGCAAACATAGAAAACATAGCGTTGACCTCCCATCTAATTGCATACGGCTTTCTCACCGTCATGAGATACGACAGTCTGATGCGGCCCTTGTATTTGCTGCGTCCAGCAGAACAAAAAGGGTGCTCTGGTGCAAGTGTCCAGAACCTATCACTTCCTTTATAATCGCACACAAAGATGTTGGCGCGACGTAAAAATTCCTAGTTTGTAGGCAATACCAGTCACACGCTGTCTCGTTGCACTTAAGGTTTAGTATATGTGTTTACAACCTTCGTGAATAAATGTTTCCCTACTACAGGGCATTCGTACACGGTCACTCACTCAACAGAAACACCTGACTGTCTAGAGCCAACGATTGTCGGTGGAAAGAATTTAGCAACAATTTGTTGTTTACGTGTAACATATGCATGTCTGCTTCGTGGTTGGCAGACTGTATTTGTGCAAAGACGTCGCTCATCTGACTGTGCCAACCAGAACAAGAATACTGCGACAACACACTTCTGTGATCTGCCAGTAGAACTCACAGACGCTGAGAGATGAGTCTTCTCCGGTTTCAAATGTCCACGTCTGACGCGTGGGAACAGTGGAGCGATAAGAGCCAGAGTACTATGCTCGACGGGAAGCATGTCGCCTCTACTCACAGCGCGCCAAACAGTCGTGCAAGGTTTACCTTATAGTCTTTTTCCTATGGAACGTTATTTTATTTTTGGATAGAATGAAGTAAAGGCCAACGCATGCCTCTGGGCGCGGTATACCGCAATTTTCATCATCATTATTTTATTTTGTATTTGTACCAGCTATTTTTTTTCTTATTTTAGACATAAAATGTAACTAAATATGGCTCTTATGAAATTTTTTTTATCTCTCATAGTTTTCGCGTAATGGTTTGTTAAAGTCATATTTTGCATGTTTCCGTTTTAACGACTACTGTACACTAAAACCAACTGATATACCAAACTAAAAAAAAATCACAGTGGATAAACACATTGCAGGCTACGATGAAATGCTCATAAAATTAAATAATAAAAATTATTTGTATTTTTTTAAAAATATTGAATTTTTAAAATTTTTATTTTCAGTTTCAACATTTTTTTATTCAAATAATTTTTGATCTTTAATTTTATGAGCATGTTATTGTAGCCTGCAATGTCTTTATCCACTGTGGTTTTTTTGAGTTTGGTATATCAGTAGGTTTTAGTGTAGTCGTTAAAACGGAAACATGCAAAATATGACTTTAAGAAGCCATTACGCGAAAACTATGAGAGATAAAAAATTTCATAAGAGCCAAATTTAGTCACATTTTGTGTCTAAAATAAGAAAAAAATATCTGGTACAAATAAAAAAATTGTGATGAAAATTGCGGTAGGCCGCGCCCTTAAGTGTTCAAGTTAAGTTAAACAGTTTCGCTTTAAAAAGAATACGCGTGACACGCTACAACATCGTCCGTACGCCTGGAGAGGACTTCACTAACAAAAATTCATTAACCACGAGGCCGAGCTGCAGATACAGTATGCGCATAAGACACTGAAACAAAGTGTAGCAAAACTATTGTCACCATAAATCACTGGCTCTATAGTGTCTCCCGCAGCACGAACTAGCGGGCTGCATTTGGCCTCCACCCGGAAAAGTTTCCCGTCCCTGACCTACTTTCTTTGAAGTCTGGACTACGTGCCAATTCAAATCGTGGTGAACGCTATTCCGAAGAGATCCAAACTACGAAGACTCCCAAACGTATGCGGTGACGATTCTAAGACGGCGAAGTGTAGAGTGGTACAAATATGACAAAATTTCCAAGCCGGCTTCAATTCCTAGGTAGCAGACGCTAGGACAACGCCATCTTGTAAGAAGTTTTAGTACGCCTGACATCTCCCTAGTGTAAGTATACGAGATGTCCAGAAACTTCCGTAAAATAAGCACATCTATGCGAATCCTGGGTTAAATTGGAGACAAGAATGTTAGAGGCAAAATGTTGTACGATGACATTTTATATGCACAACATGGCAAGATATAACGCTCCACAGATATCTTACTTATCTTACTAATAATGTTGTGACTACTATATTATGGCCGCAGGTTCAAATCCTACGCAGTTCATACATGATTCTATACATTTACTCGACGTAACATACATTAAATACTACATGCACGTGGAGCACAGTGTTGCCACAATGTACGCTTTATTTTACATCGGTTACGCCATACTAAATGTTCCAACAATAGCAAGAAACGCGAGAGGCACACGCACCAATATTATAATTCGCTTTCTGCGACGTTACCAGCTGTAAATACCGAAGAAACAGGTGCAAAATACATAGTGTTACAGTAAAAATTGTTTCGTAACTTAACTCAGTAACTGTGTACCCAAGGGGCGGGGAATTGGCAAAAAAAATTTTAATGTAGTCGGAAATGTGCTCTTTGATCATATGTAACGCGTAAAACATAAATCAGAAAATTGACTCCTCTTTTAAAACATCACAACAAACCTGAATCAAAAGACGCTTGCCGTAGAAAGCAAAGAAAGTGAAAGTTGACTTAATTACTAGAGATGAAAATTAGCAACCTTGCTTTTTCCACTAGATTTCAAATAAGATAGTCTGTTTGTATGTTACACACATACCATAAATGTAATTTTACATGCCGTTTATTCCGCTGTAAATTCTGTTTCGGTAATTGAAAATAGTAAGGTGTTTGAAATATTTTCTTCCATATATAATTTTCTTGTTATTATTTTTAACAATGCCTGTAGAGCCAGTGATTTTTGGTGAAAATAATTCTGCAACAACTTGTTTCAATGCCTTACGTGCACACCTGCAACTCTGGTTCGTGGTTATTGGCAGAATATTGTTGCGAGCCGCGACTGTCTGGCTGGGCGGTGTAGTACAATACAGTGGCGGCAGCGCTAAAAGGCCTCCTCGGGTGCCGCATGGATTGTATTACTCTATGATAACCACCTGCGCCCAGTATCGGGTAACCGAGAGAAAATATCGTGATCTGGAATGATCCTGTTCCCTCTTTATCTCTCTGGGTGGTGCTTGACTTTGAAACGACATCCTTCCAGGAGGTTGGAGAACAGAGACCCGCCGAGATAATTCGAGAAGAAGGAGGGTGAGGTATATAAGGGGGAGCTGCAGCAGGAGAGAGAGTTTTTGCTGGCAGGTGCCTAGTGTGATCTGAAGTGATAGTGACAAGTATTGGATTGCGACGACTGTTCAAGGGCGTCCAGCGAGTGGGACCGCAGCAAGTAGAAGGAA